>QFET01004589.1:0-14277 GCA_003316355.1 Tuber calosporum
CCCGCTTACAACAAAATTGCCCCAGAGTTGGATTTCAATTGGCACAGGCTCATATTATGTTAGCTTATTAGGGTAATTGTTAGTTGCCAGAAAGGTTACGCTGGTATTGTCTGCATGTGAAGCTATCTGGGTTGTACAGCGAATGTCACTGTGACCTTTGATGTACAATTGGATTTTACTTACTGCCCTGGACATAGTTATATATTCCGCTTTTATAGTAGATATTGAGACTGAGGTTTGTTTGTTCAACTACAATGATAAAGGTATAGTTAAAAAGTATAACATACAGGGAGAAGGAGCCAGAGCAATCATGACTGAATGCAAACTCTGAAACCAAGTAGGTGTTGATAGCCTGAGTGGTTGTACCAGGGTAGGAGAGTCCTTTGTCGTTTATATATTGAATATACCAAAGGAGGTAATTAGAAGTATTAAGTTGGATTTCGTAGGTGTATGAGGAGAATTCTGGGAGGAAGAATATTCTTGACACAAGATCGTTTCTGGTACATATCAAATCCTATTAGCGATTATTATATAGACATGGCTATTAGTTGTACTTTGATCGCAGTGTCTATATTTGAATACGTTGATGTCCGTATGAACCGACTAGTAGTGGTTTTTCCATACCATATCATTCGTGGAGTGACTTGATATATCATTGCAGGGTAAGATGTATCTGATCTAGTCTATAGCTGATGTCCAGGCCAAGTAGGCATGTAGCTTCCCCTAAGTCTGTAATCATAAATCCCGTTTTCAGGTCTTTTATATCAGAAGTACTGCCAGGAAGTTCGCTGGGTATATAGCGATGTTGTCAACATAAACAGATTGGTGGCAATTGTGTTTACCGTGAAGAAACATTGATTGGTCAAGCGCGGATATCCAAAAACTAAGGAGGTTAAATATCTACCTAGAAGAGCAAACTATTCATTCGCACCTTGCTTTAGTCTAAATAGACATTGGTTAATTTGTCATACTTTGTCTCTATTACAGAACTCACGTAACAGTTGCAGGTAGATATCTTCTTTTATCTCACCATAGATGCCTTTATATTTCACAAAGAATATCGGTTGTGTTAATCATTTTTTTGACTTATACAAGGGAGAAAGTACAATAATTCATATACAATCACAGAAGCAAAGGCATCTCCAAAGTCAAAACTCTGTAGTTGTAAAAATTCTTTGGCGACATCCCTAGAACAGTACTGCGCTAATGTGATATGAGCATTGCGCTTAGTCTTAAAAAGCAATTTACTGTTCATACACAAGAGTCCTATCAGTTGGTCTACTTTGTATCAAGTTCCACTTTTCTCAAGTGATGATATTTCCGTATCTATAGTGTGCATCGATTGTACTTAAGCGAGCCATTCCCTGCTTGGGTATATGTTTTGGGATCCTCATCAGATGGGACAGAGACATTTATGCCCAAGTTTGTCCTTGGCTACTGGTTTTGTCAGATCTGGTCCGTATATGAGGAGGACTTTAGACTTGCAGTTCTTATACATTGAGTTCCTGTAATTCTTCAGGAGTTTTGAGACAGTTATAATACAGTGGATGTTCTGGCGTAGAAGGTGGAAGGACTTAGATGGTTAGTTTGTCTATTGCTTCCTAAGATAGAGCTCTATCTGGTGCCAGTACATACTGATAGCAAGCTGAGTACAATATTTCAAAGGTCTATGATGAGGGTGCAGGTTTCTAGAAATCAAGCGGGATTATTATCTAGGTTGTCCACAGGAGCTGATGAATTTCAGAGACTTAGTGCAATGTTGGTATTCAAATACCGTATATCTTCCGGGAGGAGGTAAACCCAACGGGGTATCCCTCCTTTGTACTGGTCTGTACCTTCGTTATTGGTTTTGTACTTTCCTCATATGTATGAACAAAACATCAGGTCCCTTATCGGCGTAGGTGGTTCACTAATTGCCTCATGCTGTAGTGTGATTCCTAGTGCATTAGTTTTCCTATGAATCAGTTAGGAAGATGTTCTAGAGATAGACAATCTTTGTAACTCCTTTTCCCCTATATCCGGTGTAAGACCTGCTCACATATAGTATGGGGAGTTATAATGGCCTTGTTGAACTATTTGGCAATGTAATAAGATTCACGGGAGTAAGTAGGTATTTAGTGATGTTGGATATCCAGTTGTTCAAACATGAGAGTTATACTATGGTTGAAATATTAATTACTGTTATTGGTCGTGAATCAGTTAATGGTAGTGTTGTCCTCGCTGTGTCGTTCTTGAATGAATAGGTTGAAGACGTTAAGGTTATCAGATTTGGTCTTTAGAGGATAAATGTAGTTGTACTAAGTACCATCATCAATAAAGATGACATAGTACCAGAGTTACCTCAGTAGTGGGTTGAAAACCTTCTACAGGGATCTAAGTTGAATAAATCATGGGAGGTTTCACAACTAGACTCAGTTATTTCAGCTTTGAGTTTTGTTGATTTGAACGTAATGATGGTTTCACAGTGCTAATCTTAGGAAACCTTGCGGATTGTTGCATTCTCTTAGTAGTTGGTGCCTTTCAGCTAGGATGGTGAGAGATGTCCAAGGGCTTCATACCACTGCTAGTAGGTAATCTTCTTTGCCTTTACTTTCACTTTTACACAACATAGTCTTGACTATCAAGCTTTCCACAAATTTCTTATCTTTTATTTTCCCAGTATACAAACATATCTGCACCTTTACTATGCAAAGAAAAACCTTTCCCTAAAGAAACACTAGCCCACCATGACCACAAGTTACATTGAAACAACTTCGGAAGCCAGATAACATGTTTAAGGAATCCCGGAGGTACATCATGATCTCAAGTTTTGGGCATGAGCTTGATTGTACCTAGGCCAGATGATTCTATTACCGAATCATTGCCCAACTTAACAGTTCCTGTTCTTAGTTCAAAGTTTATATAAGGGTCTAGATTGCTTGCCATATGTGAGCTTGCACAAGTATGGATTACCCAGTTCTGTGTGTGCAGAGTGTTTTGAGTAGAGAGAAGGACTGTGGATTTACTTTCCAGTTCAGATATGTCTACATTGCCGAATTTGGCTTCACTAACTGTAAATATATCTGTCTTCAGCTGATTGTTGCATAAAGTTTATTGCACTTATTCCAGATATGGCCAGCAGCTTGACCAGTGATGTAATACTTTTTGGAGTAGGTAATTATTTAGATGTGGTTACAGGTGTCAAGAGAGGTTCACTTCCATATATGTTGACATCAGTGCTTTTAAATGGTTTGTCCCTCGCAGGGATAACCAAGGATTTAAAGTCTAATAAGATATTGTGGATATGATCGTAGGTAAGGTCCTAGTTGATTTAGAGCTTGTGGATAATATTACGTATAGACCTGGAAAGGTAGAAGAGATGAAGTACTCTTTTGGCTTCAGCTGACTCGAATACCTATTTGAATAGAAATGGTAGAACATAGAGGTTATGAGCTGATAAAGAGAAGCAACGGTATTGTATTTGATTCCAGAGGGTATCATACTTGTTAATATAGTCTGCAATAGGTGCAGAGGTATCTTATGTGTTATCTATGACAACATAGAGTTGTTCAAAGAAGGATGTAGATATTTGTGTAGTGAATAATTCTGCACATGGAGTCGTAATGGCAGCGCCTGTTTTATGGCTTGCCAACAATATAAGCCTTTGATGATCAAAGGTTTCAAGGAAATAGGAAGAGGCCAATTAGTAGCGATCGCAATTTTCATTTATGTCTTCCAAGTTCTTATTTCCATCTGGATCCTCTTCTCCCTCTAGGAGAGTTTTCTCTAAAGTGACTTTGTCCCTGCAGGTAAATAAAGTAAGGACATATTCCTTAATATCACGCCAGGTCCTGTAAATATCTGGTCTAGGAGCTTCATGATGGAGTTCAATATGTAACTGGGTACCCAATTATATTTGTTGTTATTTGTAGAAGATCAGAAGTTAGATATGGGAGTTAAGAGATGAGGAAGAGAAGAAACTGTATAGTCTGCCTTGGCCATTTTTGCTTACCAACGGCTAAGTGCCTTAGCTTGCTAAGTATAGGTACTTTGCTTTATATTGCCAAGTGGTGAGGGCTTCAAAAATTACATTTCTGTAAGAACTTGATTAGTAGTAATGTTAAAAATGGAGTTTAGCTAGGTGCGCCACAGCGTTTAGGTCACAAGTTGACAAGAGTGTTATGCCAAGAATATTTAGTTCCAACAGATGCTTCTTTGCAAGCAAAGTCTTATTCCAATAAAGCTTTCATTGGGAATACTAATGGTTTGATATTCTATGAAATTACAAACAATAGAATTTTTTGGTTTTGTTTGGGAACTATTTTGTTTTGTGGTCAAAGAGGATAGAGAGTAAGTGTAAGTTGTATAGCTATTGATGGACCGGGCTTATAACCTATTAAAATTTATTGTGTTGTCATGATCATATCGCCGGAGTATGAAAATACAACATAGTATTAATAGTATACAGTGTGCAGGCAGGGGAGCACTATTTTATCTCCAGGTAAATTGATATTAGTTCTGGGTCTTAATTAGTTAAATAAAGTAGGATTTTTTATTTTGATTATCTCATTGAATTACAGTTCAAGGTATAGAAACTACATGAAGCGCAAGCTATAGCAGAAAGAAACCTCCAACTATAGAACGTCTCATCCCCCTGTTCCTAGAATAAGCCACTTATGGAACGAAGGTTAGCCACTTGGGTAGGAAAAACTACTAAGAAGAAACAAGCCTGATATCTGCCAAAACTTAGTATCTGTTGCAAACCTATCCCAGGTCTGTCGGACAAGGCACACTATCTCCTTCAACTGCAACAGGTAACGATACGTACCGCTGTTCCTATCGCTTCTCAGGTCTCGTAGCCTTATGTCGCCTTGGGAACGCTGAGTCCTCTCATTCCTGGCCCTTGCGACTGCTCCTTAGCGATACGTTCCTCAAATCACCTTTCGGTCGTTGATATAAACTGATGGTCGTAAAAAGAATAAAGTATCGATTAAACTAATAGTAAAAGTATAACATAGGAAGTAACTTAGGTGGTTGCATAAAGAGCTAGCTGGCTATGTCCGTGACCCTCCATATATAGGCGCTCTTCCCACAACCCTAACCCTGGTGACTTTACTATAAGGCACCTCTTTACTATGACTGCCGCATGAGTCATAGTATAACAAACATCCTTAGACTCACAATTTGAGTCATAGTATATAATCCCCATAATATCCAATTTCTAT
The DNA here is from genome assembly GCA_003316355.1 of Tuber calosporum. Classification (NCBI taxonomy): domain Eukaryota; kingdom Fungi; phylum Ascomycota; class Pezizomycetes; order Pezizales; family Tuberaceae; genus Tuber; species Tuber calosporum. Next base: position 5,205 of record QFET01004589.1, read on the forward strand.
AAAAGGTTATTTGCGCTAATCGCATCACATGCATGAAACCCCTGACTCATACTTGTAGTCAGGGGCGAAAGTCATAACATCATATGACCTCACAAGCGTGAGTCATGAAACCATAAATATAAATTAAATCAAACATCATAATCATAAATGATCTCACAAATCGTGAGTCATGTGAAATTATTCTATATAACTAAGTCACGATTTGTGACAATAGCTCCTCTCTCCCCTCTGCTTGAGTCCCATCAAGCTATTCACCAAGTTTCATTACTTGGTTCCCAAATATTCTTGCATCGCGACGGAACATCATAAAATTTGTTCCGTTGTGCGTAACTGTTTCCTGACCATCTCCTATGTCAGGTCTGCCATCACGATAGTTCGTTTTTTGTCCGCAATGGTGGCATGTTGCGCTTCCAGGGTCTTCTCTGGGAGTCTGATCGTTCCTTGGGCTTCATCCAGTGGTATTTCCAAACCAGAAACCTTTCTTTGCAGGCATTGAATATCTGCCTGTGTGTGTTGGCTTTCGGTATCCTTGTTTCGGGTTTCCGCCCCCTCCTCCAACCGTCCCCTCCTGTCTTCCATGCGCAGAGCATCCTTCCTGCTGAGTTCTTGTCTTTTTCCCCTTGCTTTGGGGTTGTATCCAGCCCGGATCTTCGCATCCCGGTGGGCTCTACAAATATTTCATTAGCACTTCTCCCATCTCGTTTCTGCAAGTGGTTGTTTTGGCCAGTAACTGGCCCCTTCCTTGTTTACTCTATGGACATTGCAATGCTCAGCGTAGCATGCCGTCCAGCTCATCGCGTTGTGTTCTGATGCCCTTTACCTGTCCTCTACTGTCGCATAGCCTGAGCTAGTTGGAGTGATTTCTCGCAATGAGTCTCCCCAACCGTCGTTCGTTGTTTCTTGTTTGATTACTTCCCAGCCTTGGTTTATCTGGGTATCGTTAGAGGAATTGTTTGATTGCATTTTCTGTGTGTTCAAAGTTTTCCGCTGGGTACCAAACTTTATCGTGATCAGGAGAGTATCCTGTCCACTTCGCTCGATATTGGAGTCTTCCGTAAAGTAGTTGTGAATCGCCTATATCTACAAGTACGTATTCTCTTTCGCCTTTGATTTTGATTGTTAGTGGTGGTGACTCGATCTGTGGTGGGAATCTTTGGTCTTGGTAGTGTTTGAGAAGTGAGATGTTGATGGTGTTGTGTATTCTCATCGATTGGGGAAAGTCCAGCTTAGATGCACTGTTCCCCACTCTTGCCAAGATCTTGAAGGGCCCATCTTTCTGTAATCGAGTTTCTTGCATGGTCTAGTGGTCCTTACATTCCTTGGTAAGAACTATACCATATCTCTTGTTTTCAAATTCGGATCGTGTTTTCTGTGTTGATCGTAATTTAATCTCAGTCGAAATTGTGCGGCCACCATTTCCTTGGGTATGGTATCGTGCCATTAGTTCATTTCGTTCCCCGGTATCTTCCGATCTAGTATCAGATAACCACTTGAGTAATGTTTCGGGTGTTGTCAGTAGTTTGCAAGGAAGGGGGTTGTCTTAATTGTTTCTTGTTGTCCGTTATTGTATGCAAATTCCGTAAAAGGTAATAGTTCGTTCCAATTATCTTGTTGATAGTAGACCTATGCTCTCAGGTATTGTTCCAGGATGGCATTGGTTTTCTCAGTCTGTCCATCTGTTTGCTGGTGGTAAGCCGTGCTTAGTTTCCTTTCGATTCCCAACCTCAGGGCCCTCTCCTTCCATAGGTGAGACGTGAATAGTGTTCCCCTATCGGTAATGATATCATGCGGTAGTCCATGTAAGCCAAGGATTGCTTTTGCAAAGGTTTGCGCGAAATGTTTTGATGTCATATCCTTACGGCATGCAATAAGGTGACTCATTTTTGTCAATCTGTCGATGACTACCAAGTTAGCATCGTAGCCATCCGATTCATGTAAATCCGTGATAAAATCCATAGATATCGACTCCCATGGCTTATCTGGTACTTCGTTTGATTGTAGTTGACCATACGGAGCATGTCGGGATGAATTTGTCCTTTGACAAATGTCGCAGTTCTTGACATAACTCTTGATCGTTTCTCGCATTCCAGGCCAGTAATGACTGCTGCTGACGGGTTCCGTGGTGTTCGCTGTCCCTCCATGTCCTGCTTGTAGAATGTTATCATTTTTTCTGATAAGTTCTGTCCTCATCCTTTCCTCCTCTGTTGCCCAAATGTTGTCCTGGTACCATAGGCAGTCATCCTTCCATTGACATAGCCCCAGGGCTACATCCTTCATTTCTTTTGTTCCTTGTTCCAATTCATTCCTTATCTCTTGTATGTGAGGGTCCCTCCCACTATGTTCCTTAAGATTTCTTATCTCTTCTCCGGGAAAGCTAATCATATACATTTCCTGTATCCTTAACTCCTTAGAGTATCTTTATTGTTGTAATAGGATCCTTTGATACTGTTTGATCCGGTAGTCATCTTCTTCTGGCGCTTCTTAACTTCTCCTTGTTAATGCGTCCGGCTTGCCGCTTTCCTTTCCTGGCCGATATTCGATCCGTATATTGTATTGGCTTAACTTCTCTCTCCACCGGATTTGTCATTTATTAAGATCTTTTGTTATCGTGAAAGGAACCAAGTTCTTATAGTCGGTGAGGAACCTTGCCTTGTGATGGCTTCCCAACACATATCTTCTCCATTCCTTGAGTGCCTGTACTATAGCCAATAGTTCTTTGTCGTGAATATCGTAGTTGCATTCCGCATTCGTCATTGTCTTTAATCGGTATGCCACTGGTTACTATTTCTAGTCTTCCCCCAGTTGCGATAAAATTCCTGAACAGACATACTTCGATGCATCTGTTTCAATCATCATCCGTCTTTCCCGATTGTAATGGGTGAGTACGGGTACTGAAGTTATTTTTTGTCTCATTGAATATAACGCCTCGCTTACCACTGTACCCCACTTCCATTTTGCATTTTTCTTTGTCAGATTGATTAGAGGTTTTTCTGTCCTGCTAAATCCCTCAATTAATCTTCTGTAAAAGTTGCAGAATCCCATGAATCTTTGGATATTGGTTTTGTTCTTCGGAATTGCCCATTTCCATATGGCTGCCCTCTTGATAGGATCTATCCGGACTCCTTCTTAGTTAATAATAAATCCTCAGTATTCCACTTCTGTCTTATGGAATTCACACTTAGTTGGCTTGATTCTCATTCCACATTTTCCTATTGCTTCCAGGATTTTTCCCATGTCTTTCTGTTCCTGCTCCATTGTTTCTGCGTACACCAGTACATCATCCAAATATAATATGCAGTATATGTCCAAAATTCGGTGTAATGTTTGATTGATCCATTTCTGGAATGTTGCCGGTGTATAGGTCAAGCCGAATGGCATTACCAAGTATTCGTAAGTTTCGTATCGTGTCGCGAAGTAGTTTTCCTTTGTCTCCTTTCTTGATCCGCACGTTGTGGTATGCATCTTCTATATACTGCTTCGTAAAGTATCGGGCGCTATTTAGTGTATCTAAGGCATCGCCGATGAGTGGCATTGGGTACCGATCTTTTTTCGTTATTTTATTAAGTGCTCATGTATCCAAGCATAGTCGTAATTTTCCGACCTTCTTCTTGACGAAAAGGATGGGTGCTCCTGTTTCCGCGAAGGAATCTCGTATCCATCCCATTTCCAGATTCTGTTTCAAATAGCTTCTTAAGTCCTCCAGTTCCGCCGCCCCTAGTGGATATAAACTCTTTGCTGGGATTGTCCTTCCTTTTTCTAGGTTAATATCGTGGTCCACTCCTTCCCTGTAAGGCGGTAACGTGGTCTTTTCTTTCTCTTCAAAGAGATCCAGGTATTGGTGATATACCTATGGTATCATCCGTTCCAAGGGTTATCTTCCTTGGTACTTTTTAGCCTTAATGGCCAGCTCGGTACTGACATTCATAGCCTTCAAATCGCATTGACCGTCCTCCTGGTTCCACTTGAGAATGCCGGTGATTTCTCCTCTTCTGTAGAACTTCCCAAAGGCTTGAGCCGTGATCTCGCAGATCTCCTTTCGTTTCTGGTCCGTTTTTGTTTCTTCCCGAGTGCCGTCTGATTCGGTTCTGTCAGGGTCTCTTTTGTGGTCCGTACTTCCGAATTCTTTGTCATCTCGTTCAGTCTTTGCAAGTACTTTGACTTCCTTGCATTCCCCGTCCAGGTATCTTTCGCATATCAGAGGTGCTATCCCGTCACCGGAGTTGACTGTGTAGTCTTCGTCCCCGAGGTTCACCATCACTACCTTCAGTTCACCTGTATAATCCACATCTATTACACTGCAATGGTTGTAAGCCTGTTCTTGACTGCTAACCCGCTTGGTGGTGCAATGCGCCCATAAGTTCCCAGTGGTAACCCGATGGCTATTCCGGTTCTGATGACTTCTTGCCCTTTGGCTAGTATCATTCCTCTTTAGCTAGCATACAGGTCCTGTCCTGCCGCCCTCAGTGAGCCTCTCGTAGGCATCATTGCCTCTTTAGTCAACCTTTTGACTAGAATCTATTTTTCCGTTATTGCCTGAACCGTTGAGAACTTCATATCTAAGTTCTCCTCCAGGGCTTCCGCTTCTGGGACTGTAAAGACCCTCAGTGACTCTTTTAAATACGAGGTCGTGCATCTCTCACTATCAAACGTGATGGTCCCCTTTCCCCAATCAATTGCAGGGCTATGTTCTCTTAACTATGGCATTCCAAGAACTGCTTCGTGGTTTTGTAAATTTGCCACTTGGAACGTAATCATATCCCTATTGCTACCGATGTCCATAGGTACTGTCGTCATATGAGTAACTGGACCCATCGCGCTGAGTTTGCCGTCCGCCAGGTAAATCTCTCATTGTTGTCTGGCTTTCCCCATAGGCCTGCCGTACCTTTCGCACACCTCCTTATCAATAAAGTCCTCAGTCGCTCCTGAATCAATTATTCCGTTGATCCTGATACACTTGTCTCTGCTACCTAGTCGCATTTTTACCATGACATAGTCTTTTTCGTGTTCCTGTGATTCCGTGTTGTTTAGTGCCGCGTAGAAGTTTCGTATCTCGATGGGTGTCTTTTTCCCCTTGTCCCTCAGACTATCACTTATTGGGGACTGTCGTCTTTTTCCTGTTTGTTCTTTTCCCTTTCGAGATCCATTTCGCTGATTACTATTCTTTGTTTCCATCATGGGTTCTGAACCATATTGACTGTCCTCGCCGGGTATTCTTGTTCGTCTTTTGGGTTGGTGCAGTTTCTCATAATGTGTCCTGGCTTTGCACATGCTATACACAGATTGTTGTTTCTTCTCCTTCCATATTCGGTCTTTGATATGTTAAGAGCTTGTCTTCGCCTAGTCGCATATAGGTCCATTGGATCTCCTCGAAACTCTCGTAGTCGTTGGGTCTTGAAGGTGCCATCGTAGTTTCAGGCGTTGTCGTATGTTTTGGTCTTTGACCTCCATTGCACATGTTTGATAATGTCGCTGCGGTTTTCTTGATTAATGGCCCATACCGCCATTTTCTCAGTTGTAGTGAAGTCTTGAGCTCTCGTGGCCCATGCGTTCAGAATTTCTTCGTGTAAGCCTCCTAGGAAAGCCCTTCCCAAGGTTGCTTCGTCTTATCCTGCCTCTTTTGCCAATAGTCGTAACTCGTTCCTGAAATCAGTTATATTCCAGCTCCCTTGGTTGATTTTCTCGATTTTATTTCTTGCTGTTTCCCTAGCATCCACGTCTCCGAATTAGATGGATAGAGTGGCTTGAAATTCTGCCCAGTCATACCATGTGGCAGGGGTCTTTCCTTCCACATATGGAGTAATCCATTTGCCTGCTGAATCCCTCAGTAGGGATTTGGCGAAGTCCACTTTTATTCCGTCTTCATTTTCTCCCCATCCTAGTGCTGTGTAGTACATTGTAAGTTGGACTAGCCCTGCTCACAGATTGGTACGGTCTCCTGTAAATGTATCTGGGTTTTGATTTTTACCCTTCGTACCCTCTGTTCCAGTTGATTTTCCTGAACTGTTCTGATCAACTGTGGGAGTTATTCTCTCGTGAGAGTTATTGTATCCGCTGGGGTGATACCGCCGACATTCTGTGTATTGGGGATGCTCCTGTGCTTAATGACCCTGATCTTGATCTTGCTTCCGGGGTGACAGGGCTTGGAGGTCTAGGGGATCCTTCTCGCGATATCTCGCTTAAGGCTTGTCCAAGTTCTGCTTGTACTCCTAAGAAAGTCTGTGGATCGTTGAAGTCTGGTACTTCTGTATCTGTAGGTGAATCTGTTTTGTATTCGTTAAGTGTCGCACAAGACGCAACCAAATGGAACAAACCTATCCCTAGTCTGTAGGACAAGGCACACTATCTCCATCAACTGCAACAGGTAACGATTCGTACCAGTGTTTTTACCACTTGTCAGCTCTTGTAGCCTTATGTCGCCTTGGGAACGCTGTGTCCTCTCACTCCAAGCCCTTGCAACTGCTCCTTAGCGATATGTTCCTCAAATCACCTTTCGGTAGGTGATATAAACGGATGATCGTAATAAGATTAAACTATCGATTGAACTAATAGTAAAAGTATAACATAGGAAGTAACTTAGGTGGTTGCGTGAAGAGCTAGCTGTCTGAGTCTCTTTTTTTTCTTTTTTTTTTTTTTTTTTTTTTATATTATGTATTGCTTGTTAAGGTACAAGAACTCGCATGCATCCTGAGATATGGTGTAAAGAAAACCTTAAATTCAAAACGAACAAACAAAGGAAAGAACACCCCCAAAGCTCCTAGTAGTGCCTTGCATAAGATACGTCACCACATACAGTTAATCAAAAAGTTAAAGAAACAAACAAAGGCCTGTGGGCCAACTTGTAACACAAAAGGAAGGACAACCACAAACACCCAGGCAGACCCAAGCCAATGAAAATCTAAGCTAAAGCGGTTGAGGCAGAGAGGAAGAAAGAAGGAGAGGGGCCACGGAGGAGGCAGGGGAAGAGGGGAAGATCATTGGGGAGGGGGAGCGGCGGCCAGGGGCAGGCATAAGGGGGGGGAAAGCGGTGCCCGTCTTGCGGATAAAGGGACAGAGGGCAAGAAGTAGCGGGAGCGAGGACCAGAGAGGGGCCTCAGGGCCAATGTCGGTGACACCTAGGAGGTGGCGTGACCATTCTAGGGCCGTTGAGGGACAGCGTAGAATGACATGGCTGATGGTCTCATCCTCCTGCCCACAATGGGGGCCGAGGGTGGGAAGGCCAACGGTAAACCAGGAGGGGTGGGCCGCAAGGTAGCTCTTGTGTGAGCGCATCTGATGCACGCGCCCGGCAACGAACTTCCCAAGGCCCACAAAGGGGTGAGGCGACAGGCGCCTGGGGAAACGATAATAATCGGGAGGAGGAGCGGTCCTGAGCCATTCATCCATAAGAAGATCATGGGCCTTCCGGCGCAGAACACGGTAGGCAGAGGTCATGGATGTCGCAGGCAACAGGGGGGGGGGGAAGGATACTAGATCCGTCCTAATCAAGGGGGCAAAGGCCAACGAGCCCAAGAGTGGTAGTGCCAGATGAGCCAGAGGATCAACTGGGAGGTGTGTGCGTACCGGGGGCATAGGGGGGGACGTCGGCCAGCTCAGGGGCATAACAATGGCGGGTAGACGCCTGCACAGGTGACGGAATGAATCTGATGTGCGGAACTGCAATAGCGAAGGAAACCCAGGAGGAAGTCGAGCAGCAGCAGGACTGGCAGATGGCGGGAAGGACACCAGACGGAGGGCGGCCAGGCGGCAATGGTGCCTGGCCAAGTAGGCGACTGGGGGGAGGCAGGATTCTGCATAGAGGATCGGAGTGGGGGTGGATCGGAAACAATTGGTGACCCAACGCTGAACAGAACGCCAAAAAACCTCCGTTCGATTCAGAAGTGAATGGGAGGGCACCACAAGGTCTGCTCCATAGAGGAGGATTGGTAACAGAAGGGAGATGGCCAGCCTGTGGTACAAATGGGGAGAGAGGCCAGACCATGGGGGTGACAGCCGCTGAACAGTGGAAAAAGCACACTGGGCAAGAGAGAGGCGTCGGGAAAAATGAGTGTGAGAGGAGAGAGAAGGGGTAAACCAGTAACCCAGCCAGCGGACTTGGGACTGCGGGGAGAACAAAAGTTGATCAATAGCGATTGCAGAGAAGTCAAGTGCCTCCCGCTGAAGTGGAGTCCTCCAATGCATCAGCTCAGTCTTGGGGACCGAGAAGGACACACGACGAATGGAGGCCCTACACTTCAGACGAGAGTAAATGAGCTGTAGGGAGCGAACATTGCCCCGATAAGAAGGAGATCCAACAGTGATGGTGAAATCATCGAAATAGGAAAGAATAAGCCCCCTAGGGACTGAAAAATGCAAGGAGGAAACATAAATAACAAACAACAAAGGATACACAGGTGACCCCTGAGGGGTGCCCACGGAAACAGGGGAGAAGGTCCTTGGAGAACCTTGAAACAATAAGGAACAAGTGCAACCAGTGAGGAAAGACCTGACCCAGGCAACAAGGTGATGATTGACCCCATTTCTCTTGAGGGACTCTGCTAAAACAGACGAGTCCACGTTGTCAAAGCCACCCTTAATATCAAGGAAAAGGGTGGACACCTTTAGGCGTGGACATTGAAAGGAGCGGACAGTGTGAACTAAAGAAGCACACGCGTCAAAGGAGGAAAGACCAGGAAGAGAGCCACACTGGTTAGGACTCAGGAGCCTGACGGCACGGGCGATGGGTTCGAGGCGGGAGGCGACAACCCTTTCCAAGATCTTGGGAAGGGTCTGAAGAAGAACAATAATGCGGAAAGAAGAAGGAGAATCATAAGTGTCTTTGCCGGCCTTATCAAGGATAACCCCATTTGTCCTATTCAGAGAAGGAGCGTGGAAACCGAACTCTAGGAGGGGGCCGAGGAGATGGGTGAGAATCATGGGATTGACTGCGTGCACCTTCTTCCAGACAGAATACGGGATCGTGTCTGGGCCAGGGGCAGAGGAGGAGGATGAGCGAGCCAGGTTGGAAGCCACTTCCTCTGATATGAGGGGGGGGCAGTCCCCGTATGGGCACAGAATGGAGGGGAGGGAAATAGAA
>QFET01004594.1:0-24530 GCA_003316355.1 Tuber calosporum
CCGATCTCATTTTACGTACCAAGTTATACCTGGCATCACCCTTCATTATCGCATACACCTCAGAAATTACAGACTTTTTACGCAGTAACATAAACAAATTCTGCTTTGGTTTTGAATATGCAAGATCATTATCTGATTCAGGAGTGATCAAGTGGGAGCATACACGTTTGATGATAATGTTTCTAAGAATTCTACGCCATTCTTTTCTAGGTGTGCAACTCCAACGTCATCCGGAGCTGTGGGCCTTGGAATATGGTAGAAGCACTCATGCTGGGGTAAAACATGGTCTCAACCTTGCCGTAGCAGTCAATAACTATGGATATGCTTTTTTAGCCCCGGCACTCATCGACTGGAGTAATTATCAATTTTCACCAATGTGGTCCAAAGATCTGGGATTCTCCGTTGCCTCCTTAGGGCATGGGTTCTACAAGCATGAACAGGCAATATCAGATGTTCAAACCTATTATGATCTTTTTTCACAAGCGCTGGACAACATTCGCCGGTTTCCTACTAATCGTAACCTACGGTTTGTTACTTGTCGTGTTCTTAGTTGCATACTTATTCAGCTCTTCCGCGAGGATATATGGAATACTTTGAGTAAGGATAACTCTTTTTCTGAACCAACATATGTCACCATGGACCCAGCAACCGAGGCTCTCTGTATTACCAATCTTCTCAAATATTATCAGCCCCTTCTCGGAAGCTTAAAATTCATCAAAACCTATAACCGACACAAATTCCACCCTTTCGATAGAGTTACCTACCTGTGGGACAACGATTGTGAGCGTAAGCGTGGAAGTTGGCATCGGAAAGGTTGGCGAACCTTGTTTCAACTAGTTTGTACCTCTTGAAACTGCTCAATTCCCTACTACTACGATTACCCACCAATTCAAGACTAGCCATTATCTTGAATTCTTGACCCATACAACCGCGTTCCCACAAGCAGTGCAGGGAAAGCTCCATCCCAAGATGAAGACACATGCTGGGATATATCTCCGCTCCTGGTATTGTGCATGGAACAAGAAGGGTACGAACGCCTGGAACACGGAAGACTGGGTTGCGGGATACCCAGTTGAAGGTTTGTATCATACGGAGATACCGAAGCCTCTCAGGTATTCTAAGACAGAGTTGCCGGCCTTGTTGTTGTGTGTCCATGATGGTTATGTGGACGAAGGTCGCTTGGTAGCTTTAGGGCATACGTGAAGTGTAGGGAAAGAATCCATGTGGTCCTATGAAAGTCTCTCCTATCTATGTATCCGCTTTTAACTTACTTAGCCAATGTTCAAATCTTTTTGCATAGTAAAATACTAGACCCCCTATGAGTAGACTATAGTAAGTCCTAGAACATTTACTAATACAAAAAGAGATCTTCCTAATTAAATTTATGTACAAGTGAGAATCCATAAAAAGATAGATGAAATGAACCCGGTGGGTTGATGGATGTATAGTGGACTTTATATATCATTGAGTTTATTAATAGTTGAGGTTTTACTGTATTTGTAAGTAATAAACTACAATAAAGCCCTAGGCCAAGACAAATTCTCACAATATTTTACAGTTTGTATTGACAAAAATAAATATCAAGCATTTTACTAAGCAAGTTAATGCGTCTGCCCAGGTAGAAATCTGCTGTGAGCAAACTGTATCCCAAAGGCAGAATAATAGAGGTACCTGGTTGTAACGGGGGCACCCTATAGGAAGATGGATCCTAAGGTTGCGACCACACCAAAAGACTCATCGCAAAGTTCACAGAAGGTAAAGATAAAATAATTGAATCACATGATAAAACTTAATATCGTTAAGCCAGAGCTTCACTCAATTCAAGTCTTCTCAAGAGGATCGTTCGTTATCAGAGTAGAGTGCCGTTCGCGTTTACTTAAGTAGATTTATAAAGCCAAGGACACCCATCCCTACTCCGACCGTTAAGAGAGCTCCCTTCTCCACTCAGGGATCATCTGACACATGGCCCTTCCGGAATTGACTTTAGGGCCTGTGGATCGCTCGGGTAAGTTGAGTCCGTTCAATCATAAAGGTTTTCTGCAATGTATTTTGATTATGCCTGCTGGAGAGAAAAACCTTTACGATCGCCGTCTTGTCAATGGCCTACTGACAATCCAACTTTGAACCCAAACCAAGGTATGAGACTCAGTACCCCTATGGCTTTTCCGTCTATGCAAGCACTGCAGTCAACTGTGTCTACTTGGCCTATCGGCAGCTTTTCTTTGACTGCGTAGCTCCCCCGGTAAGTGTCTTTACTGAGTTGGCTAAATAGGCGCTACCTATAGGCAACCGTTGCGGGATCACCTTAGCCGTGATAAGACTGAATGCCTCTTAGAGTCCTGTAACGTCCCTCAGTAATGGTATAGTGCTTGGGCTATCGTTGCGTAATTAGTAGAGTTTTATCCGGACAAACTAACGTTTATCGCCGACTCACAGATAGCTATTCCATGGGACCCCTATACCCTCCATAGCGATTATAGGCAACTAGAGTACCCTCGGAGGGCCATCTGATGTCAATACTAACAACTTGCCCGGGTCGGCCGTCGCCCACCCCTATATATATCCTGCGGACAGCATCTGGTCGGAAGGACGGTGGTGACAGATACGGGGTTACGCTACCACTTTCGATTTCTCAGTTTTGATAGGCTTTTACCACCTGTCACCCTTTCCCACCCGTCGCAATGGGCGAACGCGGGAGCCGCAAGGGGGTGTTGGACGCGCCAAAATCACTCCAAATACCATGGGGTACTAGTAGTCGGATTTCGCGTTTCGCGTAAGGTTAGAATAGGGTAACTTGAGGTCCACGATTTCACCCGCCATCGCCAAGTTAGGGTAACTGGGCCCTATCATGGTGCAAATTGCTGCGGAAGTCTTTGTAACACCCTTTTGCATCACCAAAAGGTTCCGCGTAATGGACCTTTTTGTTACCCTCGATTCCACGAGCTAGAAACACCTGGTTACACGAATGTAGCATGCCCGGCGGCGTTCACACTGCTTACCATGTTTTCCTAGGGCTTACCAGTTACCCTGCCTAAGTGGTTACACTGCCTAACTGAGGTGATGGGTTACCCTATCTAAAGGGTTACCCTGCCTAACAATGCTTCCTGGTTACCCTACTCAAGAGGGTTACCCTGGCTGACTGTAGCTCCGCGTTACCCCGTCCTCTGGGGTTACCCTACCTAAGTGTGCACCAAGTTTACCCGGCCTTGCTGGGTTACCCTATCTAACTAGGTACCTAAGTACTCTTTCCTCATGAAAGGTACTAATGGTTGCTATGTCACTTTGCAGGTGTCAGGTACCGTTCCTGTCCACGACCTAGCAGGACCACTGGCTGGGCTGAGGTTCGGTAAGCTATACTAACTGATCTAGGGGTCTTTATACTGGTAGGAAGTTGTTTCACACTGGTATTAAGCTACGAAAAATAGCTAGAAAAATTCCTGAAAGGTCATGATAGCAATAATGGAATTACATAATTAAACTTAATATTATTAGATTGTAGCTAGGCTAAATTCAGCTTTTCTCTTAAGGATAGTTAGTTAAAAGGGTAGAGTACCATTCGCTTTTATTTAACTAGAATTATAAACCAATCAACACCTATCCCCACTCTGACCTATGATTCCCCTTCTCCACTCAGTACAGTCAGAGGAGAGCTTAAGAATTATCTTGGAGAAGCAGCGGATCGCACGGAAAAGGAGAGTGCGCCTCTCAGGCTGGGCCTCTGCAATGTATCTCAATTATCTCTGAAGCAGGGAAAATCCTTTCTGATCGTCACCATTCTAGTGGCTTCCTAACTGCTTCACATGGAACTCGGTATCTATTTTAAGACTCAGTAGCCCAATTACATTTTCTTCAATGCATGCTATATAGTCATTTCTGTCTACTTGGCAAAGTGGCAACTTTCTGAATAACTTCCTAGCTCCTACAACTAGTGGCACTGCAGTGTTGGATTGAATGGACGCTACCGGTAACCAATGGTTTGTTTACCACCTAATGCGTGAAACGGCTTAATGTTCTCAGCGTTCAGTAGTAACGTCTCTGAGTATTGGTACAGTTCCTAGGCTCCCAGGTGCATTTTTAGATTAGAGATTATCCTGACAAACTCCATTTTATCCACTGTGCTCAGGCAGCCATTCAGTGTGACACCTACCCCTTCCAAAAGGGATATTCGCAGCCTAGGGTAGCCCTAAAATCCGGCTGGTTGTCAATACTAGCAATCTGCCCGGGTTGGCCGTCACCTACACCTATTGATATATTTTTAACAGTATCTGGTGGAAAGGACGGCTGTGACATATATACTATCACGCAACCAGCTTCAATCTCACAGGTTTTATAGGCTCTTTGTAACTATCACCCTTTCCCATGTGTCACAAGGGGTGAATGTGGGAGGCAGAAGGGGTCTTGGAGGTTACAAAACCTCATCATGGGGCCACGGGTTACTGCAGTATGATTTCGCGCTATATGTCAGGTTAGGGTAGGGTAACTTTCGGTACACCATTTCATACGTGACTTGAAAGGGAGGGTAACTCGGCCCATCATGGAACAATTCTCAGCAAGAGTCTCTGTAATGCCCATTTGCTTTACCAGAGGGTGCAGGGTAACCAACGTATTGTTTACTCCATTCTGTATTACTATCACAGACTAGGTTACCCGACTGTTGCACTGCCTACTCCATCCATGCTGGTTACCTTATTTTCATTCGACTGTTGTATTTAACTTGCCTAGCTGGTAACCCTGTCTAACTCAGAGGATGGGTTTTCGTGGGAAATCATGTTACCCTACCTTGCTTTGCTGTTTGATTACCCTGCCTAGCAGGGTAACCCTACCTTACCTGAGCTCAAGGTTTCCCAGCATAGCTGGATGACGCAAGACGAGAGTGGATCCGGGTTACCCTGCCTTGCCTGGTTACCCTAGCCAACTAGGTATCTAGACACCGTTCTTAACCTAAGTACCTCTGGTAGCTAAGTTACTGTTTAGGCTTATGGTTCCATTTCTTGCTACTGCCCTCAAGGGCCTACGCTAGGGGAGAGGTCCAGCACACTATACCAACGGATATGTAGTAGGGCTAACCACTCCCATCTTCCATAAGTCTGTCCTCTGAGTTAGGAATATTCTATGGTTGGTTCTTCTACCGGCAAGTCCCTCAAATGGGCACCTGTTCAGATTCAGTTATCACTTTGCTTTGCAGGATAACGATTATGAAAACCAAACAATAGCTCTAATTCCGTTCCTTCCAACATCTCGAACTGTTTCCTGAAGTTTTCCTCCATGCCTTGCGCTTCCAAGAAACCAACTATTTCACAAACCGTGAGGGAAATTGATTTTACACTTCCATACCACAGACGGCTGTTATCCATCGCTGCTCCTACATAGCGTGACTCTGAGTGTACATTTTCTGGGACTGCTACCTTCTTTCCGTATCTACGAATGAGTTTCTCATGATAAGGTTCCAAAAACGCCACTTAGACAACGAGTAGGATAGTCCATCCCGCATGCAGTACCAGCTCATTGGCAAGTGGTCCTATCTTTCGCTTGTTTAAGAACGGAGTGAACCTTTTATAGTCAAGTTTTTCCATAGGTAGTTATGTGCGAAGGTCCTGCATGTCCCACATAACACGGTGTGCTTTCATTGCTCTACCGTGGACCACATCTTCTAAGTAAACATTTTCCAGAGATGGGAGATGCTTCTGGTCATGCCACTTTCTTTGCCGCTCCTGTGCCTTTTGCAAAGTCTTGCGCATAGCTGCCCTTGTCCCTTCCTAAGCCTGGACTATAAGTACACAGTTTACGTGTATGCTTTGATGCGCAGACACGGACCCAGACCAATTCGTCCTAGGGACAAACTAGTGGTTTGCACTGCAGGGGTCACCTTTGACGACTGAAAAACTGACCCTCAGTATGCATGTTCTGCTAGCGGAAACAATGCAGCCCCATCCTCTGGCTCATAGTAATAATTACTCTTTCAACTCTGTTCCAGCGTGCAATTAACCCTTTCAGTTTGCCTATCGCTTTCTGGATGGAAAGCATTAGAGAAATTAGATTTTACTTGTAGTAAATCCATGAGACTTGTCTAAAGCTTAGATGTGAATCAGGTATCTCAGTCAGAGATGCTTGATTCTGGGAGCCATTGCAAACGCCATACTTCTTTGAGAAAGATGAGAGCCAATTCTTTTATAGGCACCTCTGTAGTGAAAGGGCTAACGCAAGCCATCTTGGAGAACCTGTTCACAATGACCCTTATCTTCATATACCCATCTGAAACTGGCAAGCCAAGCCTGAGGTGCATCAATATTGCATTCCATGGCCCCATCGGAATCTCGACAGGCTACAGTATACCAAACTTCCTTTGCCTTGCGGGTTTGCCATGTTGGTCTACATCACAAGTCATAACATAGTAGTTAAACTCTTCATGCATCTACCGCCAGTTGAAGTTTGCCTTAACTCCTGCCATGGTCTTCAATGTTCTATAGTGTCCAGCGACGTGTAGATCATGTTCTGCTTCCATGATTGTCTGCTATAATCTCTCGTCATTAGGGACATAGCATTGGTTCTCATAGGTAAGCGTGTCATTTTCCATCTCAAAGTGGACATCCACTACTATTTCCTTTTCTGCTACTACTTTTAACAACTACAAGTAAGCTGGATCTGATTCTGCTGCAGTACCATGTACTGCTAGGAATCCAGCATGCAAGGGAAACCCTTGGCAGGTCTTGAGCATCCTGTGCTGCAGTTGATTACGCACTTGATGTATATACCAATGCCAAGGACGAAAAATGGTTAGGGTTACTGGATCACCCACACCTTCCGTGTGGTAGTCCCTAGGTCACGACAACCTATCTACCTTCTCATTCAGCTTAACGTCTCGCTAAACAGCCTTGAATTTGAAAGGACACAGCTATTCTGCCAAGCGGTGCTTCATACTATTCAAGACCTTAGTACTGTTAAAGTATTCCAAATTCTTAAGAGCTGTATAAACTACTATCTACTCTTCAACTCCCCACATGAGTTCGTCTCATTCCATAAATATGGCCACTTTCGCCGGTATCTCCTTAGTTCAATTCTTCTAGTAAGAACCTCCTACTGTCATAGGCTCCTGGATGCCATTTTTGGTTTTCACTGAGTTGGTAGAGGAACGCTCCCAATGTACAGTCACTGGCGTCTGTTTCCCTCAGTTAAGGATGGTCTATTCTAAGCACAAGCGAATCCGACGGGCACATTATCTGTTCTTCATAAGCGCAGAGTCTCTCGGAAGGCACGTACAGGAGGTAATAAATATATTAGAAGAAAAACTCCTTATATTGATACGATCTGTTGTCCTTGGCTTAATGATAGTTGAAGCTCAGGAGGGACTAAGATATTTATATCCCGGATCTGAGTGTTCGTGGGCTACTTTTTTTATTCTATATTTTAAATATACTTCCAACCATTTCCATTCTGCAAACATAAGTGCAGCTCCGTTTGCCCCTGAGAATATTGTTACTAGTGCAGCTTAATGATACGTCAGAGCTCCTTTACTGGTTTATCAAGTTAACCATTTGTCAGTCTGAGACATCAGCAAAAAGGTTTCTCCCTCATGTATTACATACCTATCTTCCTGTTGTAGCTAGAATGCCATATCTCCCTATTCCTCTGATACCATGCATAAATCTTGTTCGTCTCGCGTCATCATGAAGTCTCAGTGAAGGCTTATGGTACCTTCCTTGCGCCCATGCAGACCCCTTTCTTGCCTTGCCCCCACATCTCCTACAATTGGTTAAACACTATTGCTCGATGCTCACCATTCATTTGGTCTTTTCATTGCAACTACCTTGACGTTGGGCGGCTCGTTCCAGCTCTTGCTTCTCTGGAAAAACCCTTTACTGACCTAAAACTCCTTGCTGCTCCCTCTGGCGCCCTCTCACATATACTTCCTTTATGGGCTTCGTCACTATGTAGTCGTTATCAATGCCAAACTACCCCCTATGCGTTCAAAACTTTCCCACCCTCACTTCACCACCTCTACCCCATTCTACATCATAAATCTTCGTCCCCTCGGTTATCCGTCGCTTATCTCACAATTGTATATTTTAGTGGTAATCTGTCTCTGTTTATTTCGTGTCCCCTTATTCTGCCCTTCTTTGCGCACAAATTTTTTGGATTCAGCTTTTTAATTGTTCCAATACTAACTTGCGTATCTTTATTCAGCTTATTTTGACCTCTACCTGTCGCATTGATCACACTGCAAATTCCGCGCTCTTATCACACTCTAGTATATTCTATTAAAAGTGTCTAACTCTATCTTATTAATTACATATGAGTGTATATCCCTCTCCCTTCAGCCTCTGGTAGAAGATACCCCATTCCCATTATATGTTTCATGCCTACCTCAATTTGTGCTCTCGCACCAGGCCTCCTCACCATCCCTAGACTGACTGTAACCAGTCCTATAAGATCACTAACCTTTTCAGAATTTTCCACATAAACTCTTTCTACCAATATAAGTCTATCAACTGAGCACGTAATTGGCTAACAAACTTTGCAAATTGATACCAAATGAGTCTGATAAAGTACTCTTAGTGCTCCATAGATATCCTCATTGCCAGAATCCGCGCATAATCAATCATTCCTGCAGCATCCAGTCGATATCCACAACTGCCTGTCTGGCCAACAGAATAGGTACCATGTAATCTCTCCAGGGTCCTGGGAGCTCTTTAGAGGAACACGTAGAAGACTGCTTATTTCGATCAGGAAATTCTGATTTGAATTTTGATCCAAAACATTTTCTACAGCTAATTTCCTTCTATAATAGTTAACTAAGCGCCCTGGTAAATCTTTTAAACCTTGTTCATACTGAGTCACTATTTTAAAAATTATCCCAAGCCCCCTCAGTTTTCTTGTTGACGATACGATCTCTCTCCGGTCTTTTGCACTTTGTGATTACTCACATGGAGGACGCATATACTCCGCCTGGACATTCATTTCATAAATTTTTAAGCTATCGAGTCTTACATATATTCGCAGACTCTGATAGTGGGTATCATTATTATTTGACCGTCTATAGCCCTCCTTTATCATTGTCTTGTGGCCAGTCTCTCTGGACTCAGTTGAATACATCTGAATATTTTTAAACCGCTGTATATTGTCTGCAAAATATCTCAGAAAATGAATCTTGTGTAATTTGCAAGCAAGCTCTACATAATATATATCAGCCATGACCCCTTCAAATCCTTGACGTTGTTCATCAGCAATATGCCGTCCGTTAGTTGATGTTAGACCCAAAGCCTGTTTTGCTTAAGCACCTCCTTGTTCGCACACGTATCCTTGCAGTTACCTCCCGTACCTTTCGTACTGTAGACATATCCTTCTCATACTCCTTAAAGACAAGATTTTGTTCATAGAATGCTTCCAGGTTCTGCTCAAGGTATTGAATTGTCTCGTTGGTATGACTTTTTTATTGTGCTATTAGTGTGAAGTCGATAACAGATTGAACGCCTGTCAATGCTTTGATGAAAATAATACATTCAGAAGCACTAGGACGACATAGCACAGTGGCAAAACATGTTAGGAACCCTAACAACATTTCTCATCTCTTTTCCTTGCCATGGTAAAACTCTACTGTACTCGTTATTCATTGGAGAATAGCGGAGACAAGCTGGGAAAATCCTCCCAACCATGTCAAAACCCTGCACCCATTGGTACTACTTGAGAAATCCAATAATCCACTTCATCACATGAGTATCAAATATCGCCAAGTAGACAACATGCAGGATATTTGGTTTTGGCAAGTAGGCCTGGTGGATGGCTGCAAGTCCCTAAAAGAAGCTTGGAAGCTCTCTCAGCCCCTGATGAATCAGTTCTTCATCTGAATCCGTGTTACCTTCCCTGTATTTGACAAAAGGTCTTTGGTATGTGTTCTAATTGCGTGAGGCTGCACAATGTGCTGTATAACACCTTAAACGATCAGCTAGTGTCTACCAAACCGTCTACTAATTTTGATCAATTTCATGTAATATGACATTTTGCTAATCAACTATTTAGGCAGCAAGACGTGGAATGCATTGCCGAACCTTGCTATAAGCCCATTCAATCTCTATTCCAGCTTCAGCAGCCTCATCTAAGGGAGCAATGATTACTTCCATCAACTCACCAAGGATTTCATTGTTCACACCAGGCAGCGTTGAATCTCGCAATGCTACCCGGAGCATCATGGGTGGGACAGGTGTAATAGCAAACACCAAGCTCGCATGATTTGAAGATTTTTGCTTGCTTTATATCAGATATTACCAATAGTTAGATAGATCAGACAGGCTTTAATATCTCCGACAAGTCTGTTCGCAAAGTAACGTCAGAGGCCTATATGATCAGCATAAGTGTTACTCCTTCAGGTAAGTTATCCTTGAAAAATAGTTAATTGTTGCTCAACCAGAACATTATAAAGCCTAGGAATGTCTTATACTAGCCTACCTGAGTCTGCCACCACCAATCACCCATGTGCATCTCTGAAAAAGTCTCACAGGAGGTGTTTAGTTATTCCAATCCTTTACCGGAGCATAATTATTATCTTGAGCGAAGCATTTTTGACTGACCAGATATTTTCGGCAATCAATAGCATTGCCGTAAAAGAATCTCATTGTTGATGCAGCTCCCTTTTTCTCGGCTGCATCCTCAATGTCCTGTTTTTAGTGAAGGAAATACTTTGATAGAATGGATATGCTTACCAACTCCGTAAATGAGCACAAGCCCTGATTCCACCTTTTCATTCCCAAGACAGATTCCACTTCATGAACCGCACCAAAAAGAAGATGTGCGGATATAATTGTACTGTTCTCAGGCCCTAATCGCCTCTTGAAATACCTGTCAATATGCTCCTTCCTGTACCTTGGCCTCAATAGACCACAGGGCAAGTTCAACTTGTGCATTGTTTTAAAATGCTGGCCATAACAGCTCTTCTGCATGTTCATATTGTACAATGTCACGGAAGACTCTTCTTGCAGTGTGTTGAGTTGTTGGTACCTGTAATTCAACAAATGCTCTAACACAATCTTCCCTATCAGAGAAACTGAGACACTCAATGTCTGAATCAGGCTCACCGTGGTTTGATTCCGATTCGTGCTCTGCCCTTTTGATCTTGATTCAATTGTATAGTTTACTAGTTTCGTTCACGTCCGGAAGCGAATTCAGAGGCCGTACTTTGTTGTTAATCATTTGTTATACTGCTTGAATTGGCCATACTAAGTCCTGATACTCCTCCTCGATTTGGTTTCTGTACCAGGTACTGGACTTGTACTTTCTACTGCAGTAGGGGAATTGTGACTCATGTACCATTCTGTAATATTTTCCTATTAGACTCACGGACAGGACATTAGAAGGCACGTACCGGACGAATATAGCATTAACAAATATCAATATACCTTGTTATTTGTACAATTAGGTCTTCCAACAACAATAAGCAATGGTTATCAGAATGAACCCAGAAAAGTGCAAACATGATGTGTTTCACCAGGGCTATCCTTCTTGGTTGATGACACAGAAGCCCACACTTGTAGAAGGGAGCTGCTCCACCTTAGGTTGTCAGCCCTGTACCCATTGCTATTAGGACTCCGCCCTGCCTTTGAGCTCCATTCTGAAGAGCCTGTTCAGCATGACCTTTCTGTTCCGTTCCCCTATACAAATTAGTGTTTGCCTGTATATCGATATGGAAGGACTGAAATCGCGTTCGGCAAACTTAAAGTATGGCCACTGTTCCATTTCTAACCGAGAAACCTGGCAATTAAAAATTCATTGCAAAAATAATAGGTCGATAAATAGTATCAAACTATAGTTATTAAATTTACTGTAATGTATGAAAGACGAACTTTGACTACATAAACATAATATCCAATCAACCACACAATGGCTACTAATATTAATCCGAATTCCTAGCATGCAATACTTATCCACAGACGCAGGCACACTGCAATTAGAGCTGCTGTTTATAGCTATCTCTACATCTCAAGGATTCTTGGTCATACCTCTATTCATACTGGTGAACTTTATACAGAAGAGATTCTTTCTGGAGATTCTCGCCACACGATGGAGGTGATTCGAATGCCCATTACAATATTGTTGGTCCTACGTGACTCGGTTGTCGAAAGTAGCCTTCTTGAACCAACAAGGGGATTCGTAGTTCAAGAGCAACTAGTAATATTCCTCTGGATAATTGGAGATGGAGCTTCAAACGGGGAGGCCCAGGAGCATATCCAACATAGTGGACATACAATTTCTCGGTAAGATATATTATTTGTTTCCAAGCAATAGTTTAATACCCCCTACTAGACTGAAGTTATTCTAATCATTGAATAGTCAATTCCATTGAGTCTTATGGGCACTTTTGCCCTTATATGAAGTATTTGTACGCCTTCCACCAAATAATACTCCTGCCAGTATTCGTAACGTTTTGGGACAGATCTCCTACTTTAACAATAATCGTGGTGCAATTGATGGGACTCATGTATTGGCTCATGTTCCAACCGATCTACATGGACCATATCGTAAACGGAAGGGAACTCTTTCACAAAATGTTCTTGCTGGATGTTGTATGGATATGTACTTCTTCTATATTTTTCCTGGCTGGGAAGGGTCTGCAAATGATGCCCGTGTTTTGGAAAATGCGGAACTAAATGGCTTTCCAAGACATAGGGGGAACAGCATATTTGGCAGATGCTGGATATGGACTTCATACTGGTTATTTAACACCTTATTGGACAGTGTGATACCACCTTCTAGAACAAGGTTAAGTACAAATACATCCAAAGACCAAGGAGGAACTTTTCAATCTACGCCATGATCAATTACTGGATGTAATTGAACGGATCTTAGGGGTGCTAAGCCGATGTTTTCATATACTCAATTGCAAACCTGAGTATGATTTGGAAATACAAACACAGTTGGTATTAGTTGTTTGTGCCCTTCATAACTTTATTTGCCATAGAGCCAAGGGTGCCGAAGATGAGTTTTATTAGGAGGAGGATGTTTGCTTAGAAAATAGTTTAGGAAATAAGATTATTCGTGGGGTTTCTGAGCAGGAAGGGGGGAGGTACATTGGACTAGCAAAGGACATGAGAGATATGGTAATGGAAAGGGACAGAAGGGCCACACAGATGTGGATTGACTATGTACAATACCAGTATAATAAAATCTAATACTAATTACAATCAATTTGTTAGCCTTGATTGCGTGAAATTTGCCTTCTAAGCCACTGTTCCTCATGCTCCACTCCATCTAATGCCAGAAATATTTCTGCTTTAGTTGAATATTCAAACAGCTCATATCCAATAAGGATATCTTCAGCAGACCATCCTGGTCTACCATGGTAGGTTTCACGGAACTTGGAGACAGCCTGGTGAACAGCCTAGAGATTACAAGGTTTCGGAAGTGGAGCGGAGACCATTTGCTCAACTGCAAGGATAAGGGGCTCAGAGGCTGACTCAAAACGTTGGCGAATCTGACCTAATGGTCTAAATGGTTGTGCATCATATCCCTTTAACTTTTTATGTTGCAGGGGACTCTCCGTCGGACCAGGAGAATCTGAAGGAGGCTGTGTACCAGGATCCTCTTGACCAAGAAGGTCAGAGTCAACTGAGTTAGAGGAGTGCATCCCAGGGTATATTGCCTGGTGTCCACTAGCCTGGGCACCTGCTAGGGTTTCTGCCAACTGCACTCCATTGGAAATTAGCTTATCCTTGAATTCCTGAAAGGCAGGCAATTTTTTGATGTCCATATCGCAGACCTTATCCGGTGCAGTAACAGCACCAGGGAAAGTATCAAATCCAAACCCACTCATCTCCTTCAACCTTGTCCAGACCTTTCCTTTCCTTTAAACATTTCCAGTTTACCTAAACACTTCTTCCCCGTAACGAGATTCCCCACATTGGTCCTCATTTGAACCTTCGCAGCAATCCCTAGGCCAACATTCATCTTAAAGCCGTTGTCAGACCGTTTTCCTGCTCGAATTGCTTGCAGAAGCTCCTGAAAGCAAGACTGTAGTCAGTTCGCGTAACCAGTTAACAGGACCTGAACTCTGTTTTTAGGTTTTGGAGGATCTTTCAGTAAAGGATGAGGAGATATTGTAAGTTGCGACTAATTCAAGCTGAGATTGGCTCATTCCAAACATGGTAGTAAGGGCTGGATCGACTGGTATTTGGAGCCTTCCTTGACTTTAGCTCAGAAGTATTAGACAATAATACTGCTTAAAACTTCCACTGTGTCACTTACCTGCTGCTAGCAAATTGCTCCATCATAGGCCTCATCAATAGCAGCTGACCTTGCTCTTCGGGTTCGTATGTTGATTAGGGTTGCATTGTGGTAGTTGAACAGATAGATATTTTCTTTGACCACGGGTTGTGTTGCGGTAGTTGAACGGAGAAAATAATAGGTAGCAATAAACGCTTGAGATAGTAATGAATGGTTGAGATGGCAACGACCTTTCAATGAACGTTCAATGACCCTTGCTCTACACCCAACTATATTGATACCCAACGGACGACCTGCCTTCCGTTCCCGCCAAACACGGCCTATTTGGTTCACAACCCATGACGTTCGCCCACCGATAACCCACTATGAAAATAATGATTGTTGTTCATACCTTGCCAGTATATTGAAGGCTTTTAACCACTTAATTCAGCTGTGTAGAGTCTGTGTCCTACTTACGCACACAATTTTCCTCCTGCTACTGCTCTATCAACCATTGACCATGATGAGTATAAACCAATCTAGCCTTATCCTTGGCAGGTATGTCTTGCGCTGTACTAAGGCTTATATTTCAAGTTGGATTGACTTATGAGTGCAACCGTACAACTCTGAAGTGTTGGATGTTGCAACCGAGTTTGCTGTAGGCTGTTACAATTCCTTTTGTACTTGTGAAAAAGTATTTCAAGCTAGCTTCGAAGATGGTTGGCGTCTTGTATTCAAGTAGTTTTCCGAGCTTGAAACTCTAGTCTACAACTAAAACCTTGAATTGCTTACTCTCCCTCACTTTATACAACCCTCCTGGCTCTTTTTCCTTTCACCTTTCCTCACCATCATGTAGTTTCACTCCACAGAATTCACAGCACTTCTTTTGCAACGTTTAAAGGTATATTTGCTATGGTTCTGGAAGACTAGACCTTATACCAGTTTTCCCACAAAAAGTGTGACAATTTTGCCTGTAACGCCTTTGTGTCACACACCCAAAAAGTGTAACTCTACAACCTAATATGCCAAGCCTACCTAGTTTGCTTCTATGATACTGGGCTGAAATGAAAGAATGTCATAATAAAGAGATAGTTATTTGATAAAGGCAATGTATTATAGGGAGTATACATTCAAGTTAGAAATATTGTTTATTGAAAAATGAGTAAACTATTCTACATTAACCTTAGTCTCAGTAATGCATCGATGAGAGGAATATCTAGTGTACACATAACGTTTGAAATCTACAGAGTCATACACCATATTATGCCGATAGGCATCCATCATTCTAAGCGTGCGCTGGTAGTATTTCCAAATAAGATTATTAGAAATTTGGGCTAATACCTGAGGTACAGTATGAGCTAGAGAGGGGAAGGAGTATCCACAATTTGCTCTAGTGTAAACCTTGGCTCGACCCCAGAAATATTCGATAAAGTTTAGCTCACAGTGAAATGCTGGGTAGAATATTACCTGATGGCCGGCTGCCTCAATTGTTTCCTGTAATTGGCACTTTTGAGCCTGAAAGTCTGGCTGTGAGGAAAGTAGAGCACTGGCACAACAATTAGCATCAACAGCATGCTTACATGCAGGATTGGCTTTTCGCTCTTCAGGCACATCACCAGGAATAGTGCATTGGGTGAGAAATCTGTGCCCTGTTGGCCATAAACCACATTCTTGTAGGATAATTTTCAAACCCTTTAAGCGCCCATCTGGCAGCATAATTGACTGAACTTGAACCTGATTAGGATTTTCAAGATCTGTAAAATATCTATCACGCATTGTAACCGAGTTTTTGACGCCCAGTGTGAGATTGAGATTGGCAACTTGGAGTGCATCTGAAGTGTACTTTTGGTGAATTTTTGCATTGTCAAATGCAAATACAGCCTGGCAGTCAGGAAATGCTGCCTCGAAAGCCGGAATAGCTTTCTCAGTCAGTTGCTGGAGCATTCTCTCTCCCGTCCACCAGATATCCCCACCCCATTTGAGAATTTCACAAACATCTCCCCCTCCTAGTCTTCCAATAGGTGTAAGATAGTCAGACACATGTAGACCTTGACCACGGCCTTTCTTACGAATTGGTGCATTGTCGTTATGGATCCAGATGCATTTCCTTCCTTCGTTGGAGTTGAATGTACACTCATTATGTGTAACAAATACAATTACTTTATTGCCGTGATTCGGTTGAGAGACACTCTCCAGTTGCTCATTCCACTGGATCAGATTATCTTGGAGGCTTTGCATTCGAGGTAGGAACTCATTGTTACGATATGCCTTGACATCCACACGCTCATGACCATCTTTGTATACCCCTCTTTTGACTTCTTTGTAATTCCATCCGAGCTTCAATAGCCATACTCTAGCTGATCAACTTGAAAGTGATCGCTTAATTCTCCTTTGGATTCCGGCAATTGATAGCATGGGCAATTGAGTTTCAGTCTCATTTTGATCATCCGAGAGATTGTATTTTTCTGTCCAATAATCGGTAATGGCTTTGGCAAGTCCAACTGAGTCCATACCTTATTAAGCCAATTTTAAGTCAGTATTCCTATATCTGCTTACCAGAATGCAAAGCTTAATATACCTTCACCTGCTTGTGACATATACTCCTGCATTGCCATCTTTGTTCCATCTTCGGTGAGCCAACTGGCGACTTTTGTATGCTTTCCTTGGGTAGGGGAGGGGAGCTTTCCATGGCGAATGTAATCAACCTCTTGTCTCATAATTCGATTCATAACCCATACACCCCATCCCCCTGACTTGGCAACATTCAGTGCCAACTCCTTCCTTGACCGGCAGACCATAATAGTACCACTTTCTTCCCTCTGAAGCTCAGCTGACATCCATTCCCATTCCTCTTTAACCTGCAGCTTCAGAAATCTGTAGAGCTGACAATTGCAATCGAACTGCAAATTCGAGCGAGGTGCAACCCTCTGCTTCTTGGAAGGGTGGATAACCCGCTTCAGTCGCTGCAAGGAGTGCAAAAGAATTGCTTCCTTCATGAATGCCAGTGGACCTTTAAGACGTGGCCAGCTAGAAAAAGCTTGCATTCGTAGATTGTTGGCCTATGGCTAGAATATTAGCAGAGTTTAGATTTGGCAAGAATAAGAATAATAACTTACTTGTTGGCTACTCAAGTTCTTGCTCTCTTCAATTTGTTTTTTATATTCCAGTAGCTTTTTCTTAGCATACCTGCGACGGTCCCGCTCTTGTTGTGTTAAAGGGGCAGGCTTGATATAGCCACGGCGCTGGTAGAGTCGGGAATGATACTGCTGTGTTCTCTCAGCTGATGGGTAGCTTTTGGGACTGGTGGCTGAAGCTATTGCTGGAGGATCTGAAGTTGTACCCAAACTTGCTAGTTCTTGTCGCTTCTTCAATCGATATTTGCGTACTCTCTCCTTGCCCGAGATCGGAGGCTGTCGATCTGCTGGTAGTTGTGCTTGATGGATGGCACGGTGTTTCCGAAGACGCTCACGGATTGCAGCTCTCTTGTTCTCAATTTTGAGCTCGGAATTCGTACTTGCTTCATCCATTGAGCTCCGTTGAGACTCTCCTGTGAGTCACTGGTAAGGACACTATCAGGTTGGACTTGCGAAAGGTCGGAAAAGTACTTGGAATGGGAGGTAGGTGTGGGCGACACACTAGCAGGGTTAGTGCTGGCGAGGTTCAGAGTTGGGATAGAAATTATTAATTATGAAAAGAATACAACTATGCAAATACTGTGTTAATGAACAAAAGTATCTATGCTTGGCAACTTAGGGTGTAGGATTACACAATTTTTGGTGTGTTACAATTGGCGTTACAGGCAAAATTGTCACACTTTTTGTGGGAAAACTGGTATAAGGTCTAGTCTTCCGGAACCATACCATTGTAGGCGGCCTGGATCCAGTTATTAAGTATTAAGATTAAATTTTGTTCTGTCACTCTCGGCCACTCGCCACCCTTATCTCAGAAGAACCTTTACTCAGCACATAATAGCTATAGTGAGCGGCTTTCTGGCTCTTTGTATTACTGTATTCGCCTAGACTACGATATCAGCTCTGCCGCTTTACATGTCTACAACCACGCCAAGACTGTCATTGGTACATTTAACCCTCTTCAAGTGCCTGATCTCAATGACTAATACTCTTTAAAGCTAATCTACTAAACCCAGCAAACTCTTAGCTACATTGAGCAAGAACTACCAACTTATAAGTGCTCTGTAAAGACTTCCAACAGCTTAAAATAGGCGTTCTGTGATAACAATAAAACCAATTGGTATTTTGCTGGATTCAGTAGATCAATTTTCTGTTCCAACCACTGCTATAATTTTCTTTTAACTCTTCCTTCATTCAAGTTGGCCTCCAGCCATTCTGTTACTCGTTTTGTTAGCTTTTTGAGCTAATAGATTGTTTGGATGGTTACCACTGAGGAATTCAGAACAAAGCTCAACCTTAATGGGTATGGTGGCACTGTTACTGGCAGGTAATTCCGTGCACCAAGGAGATTCATCCTGCAAAAGTCTATGGAAAAAAAGATCACAGCTAACATGCAGTGCAGGAAGGCTACATGGGACCAATTGAGGACGGAAGCCCTCTTCCATGGTTCCCTCCAGGGTTTCCAGGCCAAGTTTGACAGCCCACGCACCTGCCCCTTGACCCATTGCCATCGAGCCCTGGATATACTTATCTCTGAAGTCCTTAAGAAATTTTCAGAGTCACATTGAGCAGCCCGTATATACTCAGATGATGAGGAGGAAGGAACATTCGCTGGCCCTTCTGCCACCAAACCAAAAGCCGTTGTTCATCCTCCTCCTACCGTCTATTAGGAGTGACCAATTATAATTATTTACATTGAAACTAGAGTGCACCCCCTGGCACTGCACGTTCACTCCCCTGTGTTGCTCCTATTGGGGGGGGGTAGCAAATCGGAATTGTTGGCAATTTTAAGGCACCAGGCTCTACAAGAGATTGAAGAAGCCGTCTGTCGGCATCTTGACGACAACGAACACCCTCAAAGGTTAGTGGGTATCCTCCAGGATATCCAACCCCTGAATGCTACCCCTGACGCCACCCATGAGGTGGAACAAATCAAAGACGATCAAGTTAACACATGGGTTCGTCTATGTAACTCACGACCACTCAAGGTCGGCTGCACCCTCCACTGTACCTTAGATCGTATAGTTGGTGGCACTCCGAATGCTCCCCCTATTCATTCCAATACTCCTCTTACCAGGAGTGGGGACCATGATTAGTGGGCTGGACAATTTGATCTGGCCGTGTTCTATACGGAACCATATTCCGATTCTGCTCTGGGGGACGATAAGGGACGACAGGCAAAGCGACGAAAGAGTTTTCTTAGATCTCAAGGTGCCGGAGACTGAAGAATCCAGAGCAATGACAGGTATGTTCTCTGGTTGCAAAGCCAGTCTCGTGAGCTAATCTCACGAGCTCGTGTTAGCCAAGGCATGACCTATTTAGCCCCTTATGGAGATGAGAGTGGCCATGTTGTTCCTGTTCTGCTGAGTGCCCTCCTCCAGGCTGTGAGGCATCTTAGGTTTGGTAAGGGGTTTCGGATTAGAATTTTTACTGCTTGTTGAGGCCGGGCTTGGTCCCGGAGGGCCTTTTTCCTTGGTATTTCATTTCCTTGGTCAGTTTTTAGTTTTATATCTCCAGAGTTTTCTTGCTTCTTCTTGCTTTTCGAAGTTGGTTTTGTTCCCTTTGTCGCCCTAATTAGAACTTTTCATTACCCTACTCTTTACCCTAATACTTAGCATGTCAGTTTCTATTTCCGTTAGTGGCCCCGGGAATCAATTATCAGCAGAGGTATTTACATCTTAGAGGTCCTACATTATCTAGTGTCAAGAATGAGCTACTCGTATAATAGTTCTAAACAAGGTCCCATCTCTCTTGGGCCTTAATTCTTTTTTAATTAAGTGATAAAAATAAGGTAGGTACACGAGCGTTCCATAGCTCAATTTCCGCTGGTTCCCTTTGTTCCTTGTGTGCGTTTACTTTGGTGGGTAAAAAGTTAAAAGGATTTTAGGATTCCTTGAGTGCGGAACTGGGATGTACTCCGACCACCACTTCCTTATTCAGTAAAGGTTTTTTCGGCCTCAAATGTACGCTTTTGAGTGTTAAATGGCTGTATAGTAGCAACTTTGAACAAACTTGCGCACCCTTCTACCTGCACCAAAAAGCTATATCTAACGCAGCAATACTGAATAGGAATACGGGCAGAGTTGTGTTTGGGACTTTAGTGCTTAAATATAAACTATGCACATTACTAAATACATATATTGCAGCAACATCAATATTCCCTGGAGCATTAGCAGCCTATTAATATTCTTTGCTCTCCGTTATAGATATTGAAACTCTATCTTCAAGAGATGAATATGAAGCAAATTTATTTGCCAATGAAGATGCCTCGAATATCAATGTGGACAGTTATGGGACTGCTCGCTGTCACCGGATGGTCTAGAAACGTCCAGTTCAAGACTATTCATATGAAACACAGACGGTGAAAAGGATCCGATTTGTAAGTGGGAATTCTAGATCTTTGATATTAATTAGTATTAATAAAGCTTAACATGGAAATATGATCACCGGCTCTTAGCAGACCTACCACTGCGATTTCCTCACATAACCAGCACGAACAAGTAGATTCCAGCCATCGCATGATTAATTCACCAGACTTCACACCCTCCATTTTATGTACACAACCAATCTTAACCAATACCTGTGAACGTCTAACAGCCTGTGAAGACCATGTAGCGTCCCATATAGTTGATATGGTAATCAGACTTTCAAATCATGGAAACTTTATGCCAAGTATAGATAGTATAGTATTTGAAAACATGGCACATATGGTCTGGTTTCATATTTGGTTCGTAAACCCTTTCTTGAAGCCATCTGAAAACGATTTTCTATTGGAAAGTTACTGGGCATAGGTAGATATCAAGCTTTGCTGGCCCGGTAGGGCAATAGAAAGCCATGCTATGACTTTTGTAAGAGCAAAACAAACGAAAAAAGTCTGATTACTGCTCTTTTCAAGCTAATCTAGTCTCCCCTGTTGAAAGGAAGGTAGTCTAGTGCACGGTCGCATCTCGTGTCAGAGACCACAAATACCCTGCAGGACTTTTATGGACTTATACACAACAAGCAGGCAGATTTGATCAAAGATCAGGTATATGCTAGAAGATGATCGTTTTACGTATCATCCAAGCATGCAGGATTTAGGTTGGTCCTGAAAGAGTAACTCTAGGGATGGAGAAAGGCTGTTTTGTCCAAATTGTGCCTTGCGGTTTGTTACACCAGAGGTAGGAGAACTGAGGTATAAGAAGTGGTTCCATAATGGCACGATGTGAGCGTGCAGCCATAAATCCTTCCTTGGCACTATCAATGATGTCATGATATACCTTACAGCAGACTGCATTTACCATGATTTAAAGGCGTGGTGCACAGGAACCATTGTGCAACTATCAGATTTCTCAGCCTTAACTGTGGAAAACAAGTTTGGTCCTATCGATGATGGAAATTGGACATTGTAAGGCTTGTATCACAGTTGTACTAATTCAAATTGAGGTTTATCTGTGCTAAAGGGCTAAATGGAATTAATTATCAGAGCCCGTATAAAAGAAACTTGTTGGAGTAACGAAGAGATGAAAAAAGCACTTACTACGGGAAAGGGTGTTCTTTCAATATATTGAAGCCCATGCCATACTGAAAGACCCTGACACAGCAGCTTATCTGGAGAGAGATGTTTCTCGTGAGGAGGAGAGCGAAGTAGAGAATAATTCATACCCAGAGGTTGATGATATAATCGATTCGCGCGCCGAAAGTCATGATAAAGACCCTTAAAGGTTAATAGGGACTAGGATAGCAATAGTTAATTGAACTATCATTGAACAAGAAATTTTCACATTGTAAAGTGTATGCGGGAAAGGGGCTGGCAGAGAACAATATGAGACGTTTAAGGTGCCTATAGATGTAAACAAAGGATCTGTATCATCATAAGACCTAAGCGAGGCGTCATGATGAGTCTATACAAGGTTGATATAGAGAGGATATTTGTGATTCGATTGCAGTGCAAATGTAGCTGGAAGAAATAGCTATTGGAAACGAAGCAAGAGGACATACCAATGAAATATTGTAATGCATCACAGGATGTGAGGGAAGCGATATAGGCGGACTGGACGCTGTCGTAGAGACCAAGAGTCTATACTAGAACCTAAGCATGGAATACCCTTTGGGGAAACCATAGCGAGAGGGATCAACAAAGCTGATGAACGATGGTAATAGGATATATGGCATTCCATTGAGAACGAATAACAGTGAGACAGGTCAAGATGAGGTGAAACCGGAGAATTGATGGCAGACAGGAGGATGTCCAGGCACATTGGGCAAAAAGTAATTAGAGATGTTCAACTTCTGAACCAAGATGTGAATTGGAAAAATGCATGTGGCAGCGGCATGCATGAGATTATTCTCATTCATACAAGGTATCTGACAGTTTGAACACACTGTACATCAAAGGGAGTTTTATATTTTTGCCTCATAGACGTCATATACCAAATGAGCTATGGGGGGGGGTAAATGTGAATTATCCTGATTGATGTCGTTCCTTATCCTGCCATGTGAACTTACCTGGTCCATGGTGAAATTTAGCAATAGTTGCTAACTCCAAGTGGACAACTTGGCTGGTAACCTAACTGGATACTACTGGCTTGCCAGGAGTCTAATTGATAGCTTACACAATGACTTAAGACTTATAATCAGTCCAAGACTAGATTGTATTGCTCTACGTCTCCTTATCAACCTGTTCCGTTAGGTCCGTAGACCAAGATAGGTATGTGTGCAGGGACTGAGAGGGATCCAATATTTCTCCAGGAGTACAGTCATCTAATTCAAATTTTTGAGCTGAGCGTCCCGTTACCTGTGGTCCTTTCCAGTGAAGGCTGTATGGTCTTGGCCATAGCTCTGCGGATACTGATTCATTAAACTGGGATCCAGTTGTATTGAGTCGTCCGGCTCTCACTCTTCATGTACCCGTCCTACAGCATCTGGTCAGCCAGACAGCGACGTAGTATATGGTGTTATATATGGGCGCCAATTCTCGGTTTTTTTGTGAGGGGACAGTGTTTACTGTAGGCTCTGCAAGTGACACGCAACCCCTACAAGGGGGCCCAAGTGGTATTACTAGAATCTCAGGACACTTTTCGTATGAAATTGTGGAAATTCTACATTTTCTTTTTTTTTTTTGTTAAATCCGTGGTTTTATTAGTACTAAGTACAGGAAAATCCTGGCATTCACCCTGAGGTATGGCCTAAAAACCCCAATAACATAAGAAACTCTGCCTCCCCCACAAAATAACAAATAACAATAGAAAACACTGTCATAAACATCAAGTCATTAGCCCCAGCGCAAAAATCAAAATCAAAATCACGACCTCAGGTCCGAGTCTCACGTAAATGGAAAAATTACCAACCTAACTGGAAAATTCAACCTATTCTGCGTTACCTAGGAAACAAAACCCTTCATCAATGCTTTCCCTTTATCCCCTCTTTCCCATAAGGCTGAGCCTGTGCTTATGTCAAACATAAACTGATCTACACCCTCCTTTGGCCGAGCCAGTCCGGGGCAAAAAGTAATCACATGTTCGAAGGTCTGAAGTGACTGTAGACATAGGTCACAAGTCGGATCCTGGTCCTGGCTGGACCAGCTTGCCTGCCCTCTTAGATAACTCTTGTTCGATCTCATCTGGTGTATCCTACCGGCCTAGAATTTCAGAAGCGTCATGAAAGTCCAGCAATGGCGGTACGGTGGTCGATATATATAGTACTCCGGGTATGCCTCCTGTACCCATCTCTTATGTACCTCTTTCCTAACCCACTCCCTGGCCTCGATATCCGCCTTCGTGGCGTTCTCTTGAACTATTGCGAGTCGGTTTGGCTTTACCGGAAGGGCCTTGACTGATATATCCCAGCAGCCGTAGCCCCTATTTCATCAATCGGGAGGCGGACTTGGACCGAGGTGGTAGAAGTTGAGTCCCAAACCTTTGGACGTTGTAACAGGCGCTAGCCTGTGTGAACGGTTATACAATAGAGCCTAAGCGGTAGCCTGCTATCGCTTTGGTGTCAAAGGGAGACCTGCTGAGAGGCGAAGACAAGGGGAGTACAATAGAATGGCTTATAGAGCGAAGGGGAACAATAGGATCGCCGTTCAACCAAGTGTATTCACTGTCTAGGCATCTGTCTGAAGTCTGATGTCTCCTGCTAGCCAGGAGACTACTCTTAAATACATGATATCTTCCCTGCAAGAGCTGAGGCTCTGGAAACCCGCAGACACTATCATTACCGGTGAGTGTACAG
>QFET01004596.1:490-36881 GCA_003316355.1 Tuber calosporum
AAAAAAAAAAAGAGTTAAAAAAAGTTCATCAGTCACTCACTTCCAGCTTCTGAGAACCTTGAAGACCGGTGTCTGCCAGATCGATCCGTTCCTTCTTAATTACGAGATTCAACCCACCACTACTACTATTACAACCACCAAGCCACGCGAGGGGAAACAACAACAACATCGTCCGGTTATTATATTATATTCATATGACCGTCAGCTGGCCTTTCCCCTGGAGTACATAGGTTCGAGTGAGTTTTTCGGAGTTACCGTAATCGGTGGCCCTCCCAGTTTCGCACTTCTTTATCCTTCTATCTATCTCGCACTCTGTTTCGTTTTCTCTGTCGCAGGTAAGCTTGTTCAGTCAACCCGGCTCTCGCCCATATTATGTCGCTGTCATGTTGGATGGGTTTTATTGCTTTCTTCCTTTCTTTCTTGCTGTGACCAGAGGAGGTTGAGGGGGGAAATAAAAATAAGATCTAGTGGTTCAGACTAGATTTGTAGCGGGTGCCTCTTTCTTGCTAGTGCTGGAGTCTAATTTACAAGTTTATAGATAGCACTGTTTCGTCCGCCGATAGCCTTTGAACTACAACTTTAAGCAGAGGTGCGCACCCGAAAGCTTTTGTGCCGGCTAGGGGTTCGCGGGGGTATTCGACTTCAATTCCCGTAGCGGATTTAATCTTCAATCTTTCACCATAACTTCCTCCACGATCTTGTTGTCACCTCCTTTGTCTCCCGCCGTAGGCATGGAGTCATCGGATAATAGAAGGCAGAGGTATGCGTGAAGTGCAGCCTTTTCTTTTGTTCCTTACAGCCGTTGCCGCAAGCGACAAGATGAATTCTAACTTTAATTTTACAGCGACGCTCTGCCGTCACTGAACTATATGGAATTTGAGAGATCGGCGAGAGAAGCGGCCCAATTCCACCAGCGACATCCATCCATTGCCCGTACGAGCATTTCAACGGCCTCACCAATAAGTCCCACGACATTGCTTGCGCCCCCGCCCCCACCACTTCCATTCCCCTCGTCGTCCTCGGTCATCAACACCAATGGGTACATCTCGCCCCCAGATTCTCGGCGGACTTCTGGGAATGAGGATGGAGGAAGGCAATCTTTGCCTTCGTTACATGAAGCGCTCTCGGACAGACTGGATAAATCATTCGCTGCACCTTCGCCCATGCAGACCCCCCCTCTCGGCCAGGGATCCTTTTCCGGTGCTACTGCATCACATCCTCCGCCAATGCCCCGAAGTCAGCCTTCGGAATCGCTACCGGGTGTCCAACCTCCCCCGCCTTCTTCGGGGTCTCAGATATATGCTCCACCGCCCCCACCTCCACCTCCGGCGCCGGCTTCCCACAGCTCTGGACCACCAGCACCAATCCACCACCACGAGCCTTACGATAGGAGGCCGAGTCAAGAACATACGAATACAAGGACTCTTGGACCCAATCCATATAGCCAAACACAACCCCCTCCTCCGACTATTCCGGCAATCCGACCACCCGAATCGTATCCGCCGCCATCCGGTTCGGGCTGCCAATCGCACTCCTACCCACCACCGCCACCGCCTCACCACAATTCCCCTCCACAACACCCCCCTACTCCATCCTATCACACCAATAGCCAGTCAAGTCAGTATCCGTTCCCCTCTCATGCACCTTCCGTCCCACCGCCACCTTCGCAATCCCCCTACCCCTCGCAACCTTCGACGGCCCAGTCTTCCTATTCGTATCCTACTCGGGATCCGCATTATCCAAGCCACGAAAACATTCCACCACCACAAACTTCACCGGGTTCCAAGGGAGGGCTTAAGCGCAACAGCGGATATGGGAGTGCAATAGAAAGGGCACTGTCAATATCGGCTATTCGCCGAGACCTTGAATCAGTAAGTCTTGACTGAAATTTGACATTCGAGTATAACGAACGGTGGGACTAATGAATGTTATTTAGACCAAGGAAAACTCTTCACAAATCTATTATATAATGCAACAGTGCCAGGGGTTTCTACAGGGAGGACAGACGCATCCAGAGGGGCTTGAATCATCCAGACGTTGCTTCGATGACGCCTTGCGATACTCAATTCAGATTACGGAAACGTTGCAGGCTTGCCAACAAGCATTCCAGGATCTATCGGCCAAGGAGTATGCCGAGCAGAATGCTCAGAAAGCGAATTCGAGTCATATGTCAGAGTATGGAGGTGACGACAACCACGGATATGCTGACGATACCCGATCGAATGGATCACAACAGCCCGATACGAAGAAAATGCGCAGAGGCGTGAGTGGTCACGGAATTCCCTGATTATGCTTAATATCTAATTTATACTAGCGCGCCGCACCACCTGGACGATGCCATAGTTGCCAAAGGGCTGAGACCCCCGAATGGAGACGGGGCCCGGATGGCGCTAGAACTTTGTGTAATGCCTGTGGTTTGCGTATGTAATTCTTGGTTCCGATGGAGAGGTTCCTAATACGGGGGCGGAAATATCTGACTTTCTCAAACAGATTATGCTAAGCTTACGCGAAAGCTGAGCAAGAATTCCATGGGAAGTGCTGGAGGAGGATCACTGGCCAGTGGAAGAAAAGCTGCGAACTCTCCACTCCCATAACAAAAGGTTTTCGTGTACGGTCCTACGGTTCCGGTTTTGAGTTGTTGCGTGCACAACGAAAAGGGGTCGGGCTTGTGGATGCGGAGGAGGGACGAAGGAAGGGGGAAGAGGTGGACGTTGCCATGTTATCGATCTCACCATCTCCTCTGGCTAGGCTGGGTTATGTTTCAGTTTTGGTTTTTGTCTCGTTTCCGTTATCATTTTCTTCATCAATTCGGGGTTCTGGGGGCGTTATTCTTCATGATCATGATTTCTTGGTAGCGTATTTTGCAATGCTTCACTTGCGCGATTGATTTCCCCCTTTTCTTCTCATTTTATGGTCTTTTCTTCTTTACCTCTTTCTTCACCCTTCCTCACCTTTTTTGTTTTTTCCTTGTCAAAGGGTTGTATGCCAATCTCACATTTTTTTCACATTTTCCATTCCCGTCACGTTAGGTTCTCGTCGGCGAGCGAGAGACCTGGAGCCTCTTACCATTACCATTCTTGTTGTTTATCTCTAAAGGTAAAACTTTTTATTTTATTTTTTACTTCTACTTGGCATAACTCACAGTGTGTATATCCCTCCGTGCTTTTCTTTCTTTCTCTCTCTCATTTTTCATTTTTCATTTTTTTTTTCATTTCGTATTTCATTTCATTTTATATATCCTTCCCCTCTCCGCTTGATATTTAACTACCATATCACACCACGTCGTAACATCATATCTATCGTATCGCTTTCATCGACTTGTCCTTGCGTGTTTGTCTAACTTGCCTGTTGATGTTGTTGTTGGCATTCCTTTCCTTTCTTTTTGGTTGGTCTCTTGCATTGGAAAGACGGTGTAGGTTTGCTTACTATAGTGAATGAATGAAAGTGAAGTGGGACATGGAGATTGGTAGGTAGTTAGTTTAATGTTTTTAGATGAAGAGGGGTGAAAATTTCCTAAAAAAACGATTCTTGAAGAAAAAAAAAAAGGTTTACACTAAATTTTGCTATGACGAGGTGAATTGCGGTTGTTCAGATTTGCGGTAGGTGATGATGGACGATCAAGTTGGGCGTGATGGGCTTGGTGGCGGCGAGTTAGAATTAGGGTTTACGGTAAGTAGGGCCATCTTCCTTCATTCCTGATTTCTCGGTAGCGGGAAGTAGAGTACGAGTACGAGTACTGGAGTATGATACGAGTGCCACTTCAGATGAGCCATCCCGCAGAGCAGAAGCACGAAAACAATATACCCTCCTCCCACCATACCATACCATAGCCATTCCATCCATCCATCCATCCATCCATCCATCCATCGCTCACAAATTCATCCACAAGCAAAAAAAAACAAAAACAAAAAACCAGCAATAAAAAACCGTTTCACAGCCAACCCAAGATAAGAACCTGACCAGCCCTGCATGAGTTGGATTTGATATCGAAACAACCAACCATTTTACATTTTACATTTTACATTTTTATATCAGTATAGTGAAAAGGTTTATTTTTTCCCGCGGATATATATGATATATATATTTTCAGAAAGTATCATAGAGTACGAGTAGGAGTACTATGGGAGCGAAAGAAAGAAAGGAAAGAAAGAGATAGAGATAGTGGACTTGGCGGTATTAAGGTAATCAATATTTCTTCATTCCCATTGTGATCGGTCTGGTAGTCAGATTCCGCCCGCCCCCCACCATTCTTCCCCCTCTTCCCCCTCTTCGCAGGCAGGATTAGATTATCTGATGCTTGGTTTGGAATGCTGGTTTGGGAAACGCATAATTGACAAAGTTAGTCTGAAGGATTTGGTTAAAAGTAAAATAAAAAAAAGCCAACTTGGGTGATTGAAAAGATGAGAAGCGGATTTCATCAATTTATTTGGGTTTTTTCTTTCATCTTTTTTTAAAACGACTGGATTGGACTGGATGAATACGGTAGATCTGCGTGTGGAATATTCGCCAATCGCGGATGCGGGTGCGGATACGGATTGGAGTTGTTGTTGTGGTGGTGGTGGTATCGAACTGGAGAGGAGTACGAGTACGGTATGTAGGGTAATGTAGTCCTAGTACCGTATTGTATAGTACAGTACGGAGGTTGGCAGGTCGCTAGACAGTTTTGGTATGAGGGGGGAGAAAGTAGAGTAAAGTGAACAGGGGGGAGGAAATGATACTCTCTACCCCCTTTCCAATCCACCAGTCAATCTACGAGTAGTCTATCCAGCTGGCTGGTTTTGCGAGGTGGAAGAAGGACCGGGTGGGTGGAGAGGGTGGTGGTGGTGGTACGAGTACAAGGGGGTCGCGGTGCATGGTAAGAGTAAGAGTAAGAGTAAGAGTAAGAGGGAAAAGGGTGGGGAAGGGATGATAGCGTATCGGATTACCTTTGACGAATTGCGGGAAAGGTTGGAGATGGGTAAACTCGTTATCAACTTGCACGTTACCATGGGATTTCAGTTTGGGGGTTCCAATGGGTTCGTAAGGATTTTGGGAAAATGGTCTGGGGTGGTATTTGTACTGATGCTATAGGATTGATCGAGGATATTTCTGGAGCGGATGTCGAGAGGATGGGAAGGATTGTCAGTATTCCGATATAGCTCTCTTGATGGTCTTCGAGTAGTGAAGATATGTGGGTGAGGTAGAGTCTGTGAGGTTGGGGGAGGGAGAGGTGTGCAGGGCTCTGGCTTGAGGGTTAAAGGTCTGATAGAGTTGAGGTAGCTCTGGTGTCTAGCAGGGTTTTGACCTGGAGCAGAGGTGTTTGTAAGGGATATGGTACTGGAGCAGAGAGGTTGGACTAGACTAGTGAGCCTGTAAGCAAAATGAGCAGCAATAGAGGTTACAGTGGGGAGTGGAGTGACAAGGGGGATTCTTAGCACCTGAATAATTGGATACAAGGGAGGTAAGTAGGTCTTAAATCAGCGATGAGTAGTTTATCCGGTGGGCAGGAGTGGGTGTCAAATTCAAGAGTGATTGGTAGGTGGTCAGGACTGTATATGGGATGGTGGAATATGACAAGTTGAGAAAGGGAGAAGGCAGAAGTGGCAAAGCCTAGGTTGAAGATTCCTGGCCTAGTCTTGTCAATGAAGTAGAATCTGGAAAATTCAAGGAATGTGAAGAGTAATGAAAATCATAGCTTAGAGACAAGGTTAATCTAATTGGAAAATAGAGTAAGGTCCATATCAGGAAAAAAAAGATGTCAGAGAGAGGGTAGTCATGCCAAGGTGGTGGCTCCCCACCTTCAACCCAAGTTTGCTTGCATGCTAGAACCATGGGCACTACAGAGGAGTGCCTGACAGCTTACAATAATTTATAACTCAACAATAAATTAACAAAAAACCTTTTTATTCAATAATAAACTAATAGTAGATTAGTTTGTAGTATATGTATAAGATAGAATCGAAGTTGCACAACTTGTTACTATTTGTTAGCATGTAGAGGTTCAGCCAGTGGAATTATTCAATTGATTTAGACATGGGAAAGAAACTACCTCTTGTGCTACTTCTAGCTTGCAATTTTATACAGTGCTAGCTGTTTTAGACTGACTGCCATTCCAATGAGCACACAGACATTGAGTAGGATAGTTGAATTGGTGAGTGGGGGCTGAGTCGTTAGGACCTTCTTCTTTACTAGTTGTTAAAACCTCAATTGCAGGCAGGATTTGACATTCAACTAGATTATCCTGTTCTTTTGATTTAGGTGAATTTGATGGTGGCATTATTGAAAACTGAAATAGGATATAAGTGTAACCTTGACAGATCACTGGTATGGTTTTCTATACTGTTGGAAAAATATACAATTTATAATAAATTTGATTGTAGTTGTTATAGTAGAAGCAACAATGGGTCTAGTTTATCATTGAAATTACAATAGCTGCATTTGGTATTATTCTTAGTTCTACAATGGAAGATGTATTCAATTAGGCATACTCAATATGAAATATTGATTAGAGTATGATTTAGATTGGATTAATTCTTGTTGAACTTTTAGGTACTCCTCAGGAGTGACTAAGGTTGCGAGTATGTGAGCAAACTAGGGTTGTGGCTGGGGAGCCACAACCTAAGCAAAAGTAGTGCATATTCCAAGTCATAAGGAGAATAGTAGAGGAGGCCTTTTGAAAAAAACCGAAAAACAAACAAGTAGGATTGTAAGAGGATTTAAAGACCTTCTAAAAACAGAATATAAAACCTGAGGGGTACAGTTTAAGAGATTAGCAAGTTATTATAAATCAAGTGGTATAAGGTCTGGTTTATTAAAAAGAACTAGAAGCAAGAAAAAAAGTAATTTAGAACGGGCAAGGGAAAATATATCAAGTATTGGTTAGGGCAATTTATTAAATGAGCAAGCAAAAGATTTGTAAAATTGAGAGAAAGGTAACCATTTTGCAGTGACACTGTACTGTGATAACCGACTAACCTTTAGAAGAACTTAATTTGGATGAAGCTCAGATCTAATAATATATAATTTTACTCTTGATTTAATAACTTTCATCTTAACTTTCAGTGAATTTTAATAGGAGTATTTTGGTGTAGTTGTCCCCTTAGGATCCGTCTTCCTTCAGGGTGCCCCTGTTACAGTATATGGTTAAGCTTTTCGCTTAACTATCTTCCGAGAATTGTTGCTCCCCAAGTTCTCTTTCAGGACATTTACAAGTAATCATATCCTTGTCTGAAATAAGCAACTCAGATGGAAAGTATTATGTATAAAATATCTTTTATATATTGACAACAAATAACCACACTGCCTACTCTGCCTCTTGTGGACTCTAATGCTATCACTGATCTCTGGGACTCAAGTTGGATCAGTTACAAAGTTGATAGAAGTAGTACCCCTCAAGGTAGTAGAGCAATATTGGACTGTAATGGTACTCATGCTATTAATGTTTTGATATCCATCATTTACAATCCTTGTATGTGGTACCTAAGCCAGTCACTGAAGGGAGTAATTTTGAATGTTTTATACACTAAGGGCCTGGTTGGATGAAATGGTTCCATTCTGTTGCCTCAGACAAATGACCACTTCCTCCTGTTTTGAAATAGCCAGAATAAAACTGACATTTGGCAAAATTGTTATCAACTATTCTGTTTCAAAGTGGTAGTAATCTGTTTGTTTCCATGTAGCAAAAATGCATGAAAACCTGTGTAAGATAGGAGGGAAAATCTTTATCATGTTAAATAATTTTTTAAAATATAATTTGCATCTGAACGAACTGTGCCATCAGCCCATATTCATATATATTCAAGGGCCAATAAGAATGATATTAATGCAATGAATACAGCTATCATTTGGTGCCGAATTCAAGTCACTATTGTTGCAGCAAACTGTGTCTATTTGTATATTTCTTCTCTACCGGTATATACATCTAGCTGTAGACAAGGCTGATATACAGAAGATATTTTCCAGGTACACTCACACAGAGTACTTAAACCTATCTGTATGCCAATAACTACTCTATTAGATCTTCAAGACTGGATGCTGGAACATGGACTGTTCGAATATACATGTCATATATCAATTGAGGAACAACTGATCACATCTTTATGGAATATTGGCCATAGTGCTACAAATAGACAGGCTTAAGAACAGTTTAAACATATTGAGGAAATAATTTCACAGTAGGTAATCTATATTGTCAAACTTTATTGTTATTTGAAGTCTAATAACATCTATTTAATCAGACACTTCTATTGGATCTTGAAGGCACTTCTCCCACTCTATAACACATATATCCGCCCACCACCAAGTACTATAACTACTATGATTTGCAACAACTAGGGCAAAATGTCAGCATTCTCCAATATTTGAGGAGCTATAGATGACACTCTTATTTTGGCATATATGTCAGGCCTACTACACACAGCATACAAGAACTGGAAGGGATCAATCTCACAAAATCCTTGGCTGGTTCTGGTCTTGATATATACTGATTTTATATGTATCCAGGATAGGAAGGATTAGCAAATGATGCTTGTGTATTGGAGAATCCAGAGCTCATTGGCTTTTCCAAGAGAGCAGATGCAATTTACCTTGCAGATGCAAGATATGGCCTCTGAAAAGGATTCCTTACCCCATTTCAGACAGTTCGATATCATATTCGTTAATAGTATCTTGCTTGTTTATACCCTCAAAATAAGGTAGAGCTCTTCAACTGTAAGAATTTCGCATTACAGAATGTAATTGAGTGGACCTTTAGGGTATTAGGTTGGTGTTTTCATATTTTCAACAGTACACCAGAGTATAGTCACAAGACACAAGACTGAATGGTTCTTGTTGTATGTATATTACACAACTTTATTTGTCACTATGCAAATAGAGAGAATGATGAATTTTATAAGGAGAGTGATTCCACTCATAACAAGGATGAAATTAATACCAATACAACCTTAGAGGGGAATGGAGATGTTGAAAAAAGAGGAGGAAATAGACAGGATAGAGATATAGCAGATGTTATTGTAGGAAGGAATAAACCAGCAACTAAAATGTGGATAGACTATGTACTCTATCAAAACAGAATAAGATAGCACAGGCTAGTACATACTCATCAGACTACATTGCCTGTAATTAACCTCTCAGCCAGATTCTCTCATATTCCCCATATCTAATGCAAAAAACACTTCTGCATTAACAATATTTTCATACGGTTTATACCCACAAATAACATTCTCAGGTGACTAGCCTGTTCAAACCTATTAGTTTTCCCGAAGTTTGATAACTGCCCTCTGGATAGCGGAGGTAATAGTTAGTAGGATAATGAGAGTGTGAATCATTTTCTCTACTCCATTCACAAGTCCTGTGGCAGGAGAATTAATGTGATGACAAAGACCTCCCAATGCTGATGATAGTAGAGGATTCTCTTCTACCTCTCTGTTACACATATGGGAAATGGTACAAATTATTGGATATGATAGTATATAAAACTGGGAGGTTAGTATATCACTACAACCCATACGGGCAAGAAGAAGTGTCTATAGCAGAGCTGCTTAGCCACGGTGAAAGATCTAGACTCTAAAAGTACAGAGTACTGAGACTCTTGATTATCTGAATGCATATGCACTTGAGTGCATATATGCAGGAAAAACGGTCATCCAGACTGATCAACTGGTATTACCAAAGATATTTGCAGCTGGGCTATATCTACTTGAAGTTAGTTCATTAGGCTATTGAATCGAAGGCTATTTACTGGTGGAGTGCTAGACACTCTCAGAATACTAAATAGTTCGGGGGATTATTTGACCGAGTGGGGCATAAATTTCCAGGGTCAAAAGGGGTTTCCACCTTCTATGACCATGACTATGATATCAAAGCATACTTCATATATATGGCTAACATAAGTACCGGGAGAATTGTATAAATACCTAGTAGTCCCCCATAGTTATGGGATTACCAAGCAACGGAGAAGAGACATTAACAATATATTCAGTTATTAGTTAAAACAACTTTAAAAGCTTACGAGAAAAACCTTTATATTTATCTTTATTCTTACCGGAGCTTTCATGACAGTTCTCCTACTCTCTTGATACAAGCATGGCTTAGACAATTCTACAGTACCGAATTGGCTACCCTGTAGCACTACCATCTCTAGGGATGAGATGAACCTGGCATGAAACTAGCTTGGACAGCATCACTTGATAGTGAATTTGATAAGGGGTGTGTAATAGAGTTACGATGTGAGAGACTCGATTGTAGATCAAAAGCAAGACTTCCTGTAGCTTGAACCCCTTTAAAGATATCTTCGAACTCAGAAAGATTAGCAAG
Organism: Tuber calosporum; assembly: GCA_003316355.1. Lineage (NCBI taxonomy): Eukaryota > Fungi > Ascomycota > Pezizomycetes > Pezizales > Tuberaceae > Tuber > Tuber calosporum. The sequence continues at coordinate 10,784 of QFET01004596.1, forward strand.
AGGTCTATTACGAAACTCTCGAATTGCTGGCTGTCTTCAATTTTCCATCTCCCAAACCTCATCATGTGCTATAATAGTACCTGTCAATGGATTAATTCAAAATACATTCATGTTCTTTACCCATGTCCACACTCTCAAGTTTCTCTTCAGCAACTAGAGCTTCGCTAGACACTTCTCTCCTGTTAAAGATACTTCACCTCCAGCGACTGAACAAAGGACACGATTTGCTGCATTCCATATCTCCCTCTTTAATCTATCCTCTGACCTCTTGCCACTTCTGATTGCCTGTACCAGGTAGTATATGTTTAAATTATGTGTATTGGTACAATCTTATAGCATGAGTACGAAAATACAACACAGTATTAAGAGTATACTATGTGGACACTTGTGTGAGGAGTATTGTAGTATGAAGGTAGATTGGTAGTAGTTCTTGTCCTTAATTAACTAAAACAAAGTAGGTGGCAACCAGCTATTTATACAGGTGCGTATCCTCCTTGTACTCAGTAATAAAATAGGGAAAACATTGTAAGAAACATAAGTGCGAAGATGTTTGACCCTGAAAAACTACCAAGGGAATTCCAATAAAATATGCGTAATCAGAAGTGGTGTGCGCAAAATAAACGGAAAGATAACACCTGATACATGACCGGGAAAAGGTCACTATACATGGAAAGATAACCGAGAAATCCCGCACATAACATAAGAAATATACGTATTAATCCTCAAACATTATCATGAAATATAACCAAGAATATGATATACCCTAGCTGTAGTAATGTCCGTAGTTTCCTTGAGTAAACTAGAAATAACCAAGCAAAGATATAAATAATATTACCATAGGAAATATACATATGAAACGAATAGAAGAATTTCAACAGTGTACAAGAATGGTTGTCATCAGGGTGACTCAGCACTGCCTTTCCAAATTGCATTCTGACCTTTAATTTCCTGGAAGGAAAAGATGAAGGGATATCTAGTTCATAAGAGAGCATGATTAGATTGTCTTGACCACTGTCTACTTTAGACAGAGTAGAAGAAGAAGCAGTTTTATAACCTACTCCCAAGTATCTCGAGAATCCCAAAAGGACTCTGAAGATACTATTAGGATAGGGGGAGAAGGGTCGATGGATAGGTCTTCAATAGACAAGGTAAAAGGTATGGAACTAATAGAGTGACCGTTCAACTAGTAGTATTAAAGATGATAGTCCTGTGAGGCTTGAGAGTCCGAATCCTTAAGGGATTGCAGGCTCTTTTAAATACAAAAGATTGTAGCTAGGAAAACCAAACAAAAGCGCAAACATCCTGTCCAACAAACATGCTAACAGAGGCAGCATAACAAGGCAACCATATTCCGAAAACAGAGGGTTAAAAGTGACAGGATAGAGCTAACAAAACAAGTAATGGAATCCAAACAAGGAGCAACAAGAGATCGCTAATACTATACAAATCTAGCAGGTATAGCAGGAGGATAGGGATACCCAAATGGGTAGAAGCAAGGAGGGGTATTGATAAGCGAAACAAGGAAAGAATAACCAGTTAAGAAGTCATAACCAAGTAGGAAGGGACAACCAAATAGTAGTGCTTATCAGGTATAAACCCAAATAAGTAATAACCAACATCAAGTTAGTAGTAATAGTAGAAACATAGTAGGATTCCGTTACATGTTTCAACATCAACTTCTTGTCTATCCTCTTGGGGTTGAGAGTCTTAAGACAAGATAAACTCAGAGTTGAGATAGTTAGGCAAGCCAGGATCTTGAGTTTGACAGAGAGTATTATTGGCAGGCAAACTAAATTTTTCAAAGATGTTAGTAATTAAAACGAATTCAAGCAGGATTTGTGTTCTACATACTTGAAATAATAATCAGAGTCGAGCTCTAATCAAATAGATTCTAGTAATCCATACTCAGAAAACCATTGAGATAAATTATTGAATAACATTAGGTAAGCTAGTACTTCAAAAATAGCCAAGGGATAGTTAGGGAAGTATCATTAGCAGTGGCAGTAAAGTAGCTAAAGCAGAGGCAGAGAAGTAGCCAAAGTAGTTGTTGAGAGATTACTTGTGTAGAAGCAGGTAGAGTACCAGGAGAGGTACTGGGTGGAGTCCCAGAAGATGTTAAGGGTAAAGTACAAGGAGATATACCAGTCAGAGTGCCAGGAGAAGTACCAGCCAGAGTACTGGGAGAAGTACTGGGCAGTATACTAACAAAGGTACTTTGTTACAAACCTATCCCTAGTCTGTCAGACAAGGCACAATATCTATCACAAGTGCAACTGGTAACGATATGTATTGTACACCTTACCGCTCTTCAGGTCTATTAGCCTTACTGTAACAGGCACTAGCCAGTATGAACGGTTATACAATGGAGCTTAAGTGGTAGCCTGCTATCGCTTTAGTGTCTAAGGACGACCTGATGAGAGGCAAAGACAAGGGGAGTATAATAGAATGGTTTATAGAGCGAAGGGGAGCAATAGGATCGCCTTTCAACCAAGTGTATTCACTGTCTAGGCATCTGTCTGAAGTCTGATGTCTTCTGCTAGCCAGGACACCACTCTTAAATACATGAAATCTGTCCTGCAAGAGCTGAGGCTCTGGAAACCCAAAGCCACTATCATTACCGGTGATTGTACAGCTACCGAAATCCTGTTGCCCTGCCAGAGTCCGGGAAAGCCTGGGGCTTTCCCACAATACTGCCTGTATCCTACCTCCGGTATACATGACCTGTTCCTTCCCTTGGAGCTCCAGGGGCACAATACTGGCGATCCTTGAAAGCATACAGTAATCAGGGCACTGGAATCTAGGGATTGCGGTAGGGAAATCAAATACAAAAGATATCAAATCAAATGAATGTAATCTGATAAAGGAAAGGCTAACCAGGGTGGTAATAGAGGTACCGGAACATGTACACATGTTTCACTTACATCGCCTATGGAAACTCAGAGTCCATTCACTTCTAGCCCTTGCGACTGCTTATTAGCGATATGTTATTTAATCACCTTATGACTGGTGATTATAGATTGATAGTTGTAATAAAAATAAAATATAAATTGAACTAATAGAAGACAAATAACAAAGGAAGTAACTTAGGTGGTTGCGTGAAGAGCTATCTACCAGTATCTTTTTCTATTTCAAATTTTTTTTTTTTTTTTTTTATATCATATATTCGTTGTTAAAGTACAAGAACTTGCATGCAGCGCTAGCTATGACATAAACAAAACCTTAATCCCAAAAAACCAAACACAAAGGTAACTATCGGCAAATAAAGCTCTAACTAGACATGTAACTGTCCACATACCTGGTACGGTAAACTCAGGTAAGGAAAAATCAGCCAATGAAACATATAGAAACCAAGCCTTCAGGTAAGGAAAGACCCAAGGTTCTAAGAACTTGGGAAGGAAAAAAGAGGGAGAGCAGGAGACCAAGGGGCGGTGGGGGTAATCAGAGGAGGCGGAGACGAGTTGGGGGATAGCAGCATTTCGGGTGGGAAGCCAACCTGCATCTCACGTAAATAGGCAAACAGCTTTAGGAGTAGAGGTAAAGAATACCAGATGGGGTCGTCCGGGCTTAACCCTGTGACACCTTGGAGGTGGTGTCTGCAGGCGTCGGCAGTGGCCGAGTAGGAGAGTATAGCGCACAGGAAGTCTTCATCATAGTCCCAGCACCGTGGACAAAGGTTGGGCTCCCCTTCAGAGGCCCAGGAAGTGTGGAGAGCCATGTAGCTCTTGTGGGCACACATTTGATAAATACGACCAGCCATGAACTTGCTCAGGCCCATGAAAGGATGTGGGAACAGGGACGGTCTGAAGGCGTAATAGGGCGGGGGAGGGCAGGCCTCTCCCCAGTCATCAATGAGGGCCTGGTGGGCACGCCTTCAAAGGCCAGTTTAGGTAGCACGCATAGCAGGTAGCGCGTGGAGAAGAGGACAGAGGAGTGCGAGGTCTGCACGTGTTATTGGAGCAAAGGACAAAGAACCCAGGATGGCGAGTGCGAGGTTGGACATGGCATCACTGGGAGGTGGGTGCACAGTGGGAGGGAGGGAGGAGTGGTTTTCCAATGAAGAAGATTGACATTGGGCTGGAGACATCTTGTAAGGTGAGACCACGAGTCAGGTGCATGGGTTTGGATGAGGGAGGGAAAGTTTAGGGGAAGCCGCCCTGCGGCAGGGTTGATAGTGGGTAGGGCATACACCAATCTGAGTGCAGCAAGCCTACGCCGGTGAGCGCACTGGATAGTGATAGGTGGGAGGCAGCTCTCCAAGGAGAGGACAAAGAGTTTGGAAGAGCGGAACAATTGGTAACCCATCTCTGGATCTGATACTAGAAGACGTCTATGTGTCGTAGTATTCCGTGGGAGGGAATGAAGAGGTTAGCCCCATAGGTGAGGATGGGGAGGAGAAGGAAGACAGGCAGGCAGTGGCACAGGTGGGGAGAGAGGCCAGACCCTGGTGGGGAAAGCCTGCGAACAGTAGCAAAGGCGCCTTAGGCAAGGGCAAGTCGCTTGGAGAAATGAGTTGAGGTGGAAAGAGATGGTGTAAGCCAGTAGCCAAGCCATCTGAGAGAGTTGGCAGGATGAAAGACCACCCATCCAGGTGTAAGGGAATGATGCAAGGTGAGCCACACTGGATCTTGGTGCGCCAGTGAATAAGCACCGTCTTGGGAACTGAAAAGGGAACATTGAGAGCTGCTCCATGACGCTTGATCTTGGAAAAGGCTGCTTGCAGTAGCTGAATATTGGAGTGGAAAGAAGAAGAAGATACAGTTAATCCAAAATCATCAACAGAGGAAGGAATAAGACCCATGGGAAGGGAAAAATGAAGGGAAGAAACATAAATAACGAATGACAAAGGAGATACAGGTGACCCCTGAGGGGTAACAAGAGAAACGGAGGAAAAATTCCTGGTGAGCCTCGGAAGAGAAGACAGCATGTGCGGCCAGTGAGGAAGGATGCCACTCAGGAGATAAGGTAATAGTTGACTCCTTTTTTCCTAAGTACAGAGGAGAGATATTAGAATCCAGGTTATTAAAACCCCCTTTGATATCAAAGAAGAGGGTGGAGACGCGGATGGCGGGGCAGTGCAAGGTGCAGATTGTATGGTCAAGGGTGGTGATGGCATCAAAGGAGGAAAGGTGTGCAAGGGAGTCACATTAGTTGGGACTGAGGATACTGCAGGCCCTAGCGACGAGCTCGCGGAGGGAGGTGAAACTTCTCTCCTAAACTTAGGAGATTTTCTCGAGGAGGACGATGTCCTTATTGGAGGCCGGAGTGACGTACGATGGCTTACCTGGGTTGTCCAGGACCACCTCATTGGCCTTTTTGAGGGTGGGGATGTGGAAACCATGGAAAAGAGAAGTGGAGAGGAGTAAACCTAGTAGGGAGAGGGCAGCACAGTGGACCACTTTCCATATTCCATAAGGGACGGTGTGAGGACCTGGCACTAAGAACGAGGTGTATAACCTACTCCCAAGTATCTTGAGAATCCCAAAGGGACTCTGAAGAATCTATAAGGACGTGGGAGAAGCGTCAATGGATAGGTCTTCAATAGAGAAGGTAAAAGGTTTGGAACTATAAAAGTGACCGTTCAACTTGTAGTATTAAAGATGATAGTCCAGTGAGTCTTGAGAGTCCGAATCCTTAAGAGATTGCAGGCTCTTTTAAATACAAAAGATTGTAGCTAGGAAAACTAAACAAAAGTGCAAACATCCTGTTCAACAAACATGGTAACAGAGGCAGCATAACAAGGTAACTATATTCCGAAAACCGAGGGTTAAAAGTACCAGGATTGAGCTAACAAAACAAGTAATGGAATCCAAACAAGAAGGAACAAGAGATTGCTAATACTATACAAATCTAGTAGGAATAGCAGGAGGATAGCGATACCTAAATGGGTAGAAGCAAGGAGGGGTAGTGATAAGCAAGACAAGGACAGAATAACCTGTTAGGAAGTCATAAACAAGTAGGAAGGGACAACCAAATAATAGCACTTATTAGGTATAAACCCAAATAAGTAATAACCAACATCAAGTCTGTAGTAATAGTAGAAACATAGTAGGATTCCGTTACAAGGTGGATGCCCTGAGGGTGGCAGAGATCTCATCTGAGGACAGCTCAGGGGCATTTAAGTAGGGGAGGAGGATAGAGGGAGTGAGGAGGGATGGATGTGGTGGTCAGAAGTGATTGAGGAGGGAATTATTCATAGACTTGGGAGTGTACGCCCCTGGGAGAGTGGGGAAGCAAGTTGTGGGGGTAACTAGGGCCAGACGTTTGGTGGCCCAGAGGTAGGAGGAGGTGGCGTTCAGGTGCAGTGAGGTCCAGTGGGCTTTCTTTGCCCTCTTTATGGCCTTGAAATAGCCGAGGCCAGCAAGTCTGGCAGCTGTGATGTTGCTCATTGAGTGGAAAGAGCGAGCCTTGCGAGCAGCGCGATGGTGTTCTTTCCTAAGAGTAGAGAGGAGGGGTTACCACCAGGGCGTAGCCCTCGGGCACGGGTACGAGAGTGGGGTGTGATTGCGGAGTAGTGACAGAACACGACCAAAATAGGTATCAAACCATAAGCAGAGATGAAGTGGCAGTGCGGAGGCCAGTTGAGTCTAGAACTGTCAAATCCTCAAGCAGGGGCAAGAGGGTGGCCCAGTCAGTCAAGGCCCAGTTGGGGTTTGGAGGTAATTGTGTGTCTTTAGGATGCCTAAAGGAAAGCAAAGTGGGGACATGGTCTGAGACAGTTGAGGGGAGGGGAGTGCTCCATGATGAGAAAAAAGGGGATAATGCAGTAGAGGCAAAGGAATGATATAAAACAGACGGTCTACCCCCGCCACTCAAATGGAAGCGGGTGAAAACCCCTGGAGTTTTCAAGAGTTGGTAGCCTACGTCAGCAGCACTTGAAAAGTAGAGAAAAGAAACAAACAACTTAAAGGTGGAGTGGGCCCTTAGCGGGTCACAGGAGGGGTAGTGGATATTGGAGTCACATAGGGAAAGAACAGGAAAGTTCTACAAAGGAAATAACGCAAAAGGAGATATGGTATAAGAGGAAGACAACCTGCCAAGAAGTGAATAAGAGTTTTATACCTGAAGGCACGAAAAGGATAACCTAAATAGCCTGTCTCTCTGGAAAAAATCAAGCCCCATAGTGTCAGACCTCTCAAAGAAAACAGAGAGTATGACACTCATAGAGACAAGGGCAGAAGAAAAACAGCAAGCCACCCATGGCTTTTTAGGTGAGAAACAGGACCTGGACATGGCAGGGGCGGACTGGGCGGGCCACTTAGACCTTGGGGTAGTTTGGTCAACGGCAGGACCCAAGGGGCCTGGAGGCAGTGTGGAGGGGCGTGAGACCGTTGTAGGGCCTAAGGGGAGGTCAGGCATGACATCCATCGCGGCATTATCTGTAGGGGGCTTGGCGGAAGGAGGTTAAGGGGGGGGAGGAGGTGGGGGCCTAGAGGAGCACTCTCGATCGCGAGCGGAGTGATCCTTATTGTATTTCCTGCAGCGTGGAGGTGAGATCAGGCAGCAGCTGAGTACGGCCTTGGTGTTACCCTGCTTGGCGCATGAGGGATTAGGGCATCAGTGGTCAGCTCTCGTGAGGTGGAGGGAACAGAAGTAGTAGACTGGATGGGGTCTTGCATCGGGGAGCCATCTGACCAAAGGGCTGGCAGTCGTGGCACTGAGTCTAGGGGGAGGAGGCGAAGGGCCTCTAGGACCTTCTGTTGGCTAAGAAGAGAGGAACATGTGAGAGGAGGGAGGAGGTGTGTTCAGGGGCGGCGGTTTTAATGACTCCAAAGCTGTGTTTGAGGCGTGAGGCGGGGTCCTTATTGAAGAACCTAGCGGAGAGGACGGGAAAGCCAGTATAGTTAAGGATCGACATGGAGAGGCGGGAGAAGAGGTCCTCTTCATTCTCTGGGTGGCAAGAGGAGGGGACAGAGTGGATCGATATCAGAAGGGCTTTGTGAGACGGGCGGAAGGGGAGCCAGGTGTTGTTACAGAATGGAAAATATGGGTTTTGGCGCCTCGGGAGGGCCTCAAAATACGGGGCATAAGAGAGGGCAGGGACTTGGCTATGAAGGCCAGTGAGGGAGACAGAGCATCGATCGTTGACAAAGGCCTTGAAACCTCGGGGAATGGCTGAGTTGGCATCCACTAGGACTGAGGCAGATAGCTCACGGAAAAGGCCAGATATGACCACTGCATCAGGGTGGCGGGCAGGCGAGGAAAGGGGGGCAAAAACCTGCAGGCTGCAGTGGTGAAGGGGGGATTGGGAGGATGGCCTCTGTGATTGAAGGGAGGGGGAGCCAGAACTGGATAGGGCCTGGGGCGGTTGGGTGGTAGCTGTTGCTGCAACCTAGGCCGCAGCGAGAGGGCTTGCTGGAGACTTTACCCTATTCCTTCTGCCTACAATGATCTGGACATAAGAGGGGCCGAAAGTATCACGATCCCGGAACTAATTCCATGAGAAACCATGAATGACCATGGGGGGGGCCTTCAGTGTCATGGGCTGGAGGTTGGATAGGATGGGCAGAAGGGGACCCTGAGCGTCTCTAGGTAATGCCAGGACGGGCAGTGATAGCAGGAGTGGTAGTAGCGGTAGGAGGAGGGGCCACTAAGAAATAGTAGGCCAGGTCACGAAGATCAGAATGGATTGAGGGAAGGCAGGAGGCTGCAGGGTGATGGGAGGGAGCGGAGTTGATCGAGCTGGCACTGAGAAGTGCAACTGCTGAGGAGAGGGAGTCCAGCAGGGCGCTGAGGGCAGAAATTGCACGAAGGGCACCCCACAGGAGTGGGATTAAAGTAATCTCTCCAGTGGGGAGGTCATGGAGGCCAGTGGGAGAGAGGGTGGGGACCTGAGTAGAGGAGAAGTTGATGACTTCCTTGGTCTCATCAAGGAAGGAGGAGAGGATTCAGAGGTGGGGGGGGGATATCCACGGTGAAGGCTGTGGCTGAGGGAGGTGCAGGAGCGGCGGCGAAGAGAGGCTTAGGAGGGGGAGCAGCTAGCACCATGACCAGGGTTAGGGTACGCTAGGACCTAAGCGAGGAGAGGTGTGGGTGGGATCGTGGGAACAGAGTACACTTTTGATATGGGCGTGCAAAATGTAGGGGCAGGAAAATATGGGGAGCAAAGCGTGGCTATCTTCCGGCATCTTTTTCTAATTTTTATTTTTTTTTATTTTTTATATCATATATTCGTTGTTAATGTACAAGAACTTGCATGCAGCGCTAGCTATAGCATAAATAAAACCTTAATCCGAAGAACCAAATACAAAGGAAACCAATTGCTCATAAAGCACCAACTGAACAGGTAACTGTCCATACACCTCGTACAGTAAACTCAAGTAATGAAAAACCAGTCTAGGAAATGTACAGAAACCAAGTCATCAGGTAAGGAAAGGCCGCAAGTTTTTAAGAACTTGGGGACGAAAAAAGAGAGCGGCAGGGAACCCTAAGGGGGTAGGGGCAATCAAAGGTGGTGGAGATGAGGAGGGGGACTGCAGCATGTTGAGGGGGAAGCCAATCTGGGTCTCCTGTAACTAGGCGACCAGCTTGAGGAGAAGTGGTAACAGAGACCAGATGGGGTTGTCCACGCCTAGCCCCATGACACCTTGGAGGTGGTGTCTGCGGGAATTAGTAGTGGCCGTGCAGGAGAGTATGGCAGATTGGAAGTCTGCATCGTGGTCCCAGAAACATGGACAGAGGGTGGGCTCCCCTTTAGAGACCCAGGAGGTATGGAAAGCCAGGTAGCTCTTGTGGGCACGCATTTTTTGAATGCGAACCACCATGAACTTGCCCAGGCATATAAAAGGGAGTCGGGACAGGGACGGTCTGTAAGGGTAGTAGGCTGTGGGATGACAGCCCTCTGCCTAGTCGTTGATGAGGGTCTGGCCGGAGTGCCTCCTAAGGCCAGTGCAGGCGGTGCACATAGCAGGTAGCAGGAGGAGAGGAGGACAAAGGAGTGCAAGATCTGCATGTGGTAAGGGGGCGAAGGACAAGGATCACAGGAAGGGGAGGATGAGGTGGGCTATCACATCCACTGGGAGCTGGGTGCGGACCGGCGGGCTGGGAGGAGCAGTTTTCTAGTGGAGAGGGTTGACATTGGGCCGGATGCACTGTGCAAGGTGACGCCAAGAGTCTGAAGCGTGTGGCTGTATTAGGGACGGAAAGTGATGGGGGAGCCGCCCTGTGGCTGGGTATATTGTGGGAGGTGCGCCTACCAGTCTGAGCGCAGCCAGCCTACGGCGATGGGCACACAGGAGGGCTATAGGAGGGAGGCAGCTCTTTTGTAGGGGACGGAGAGTCTGGTAGAGCGAAAGCAATTGGTAATCCATTTCTGGATCTGGTGCCAGAAGACGTCCATATGCCATAGCATTCCACGGGAGCGGACGGATAGGTCAGCCCCATAGGTGAGGATGGGGAGGAGAAGGGAGAGAGCAAGGCGTTGGCTCAGCTGGGGGGAGAGGCCAGCCCCTGCTTGGGACAACCTGCAAATAGTAGTGAAGGTGCCTTCAGCGAGGGCGAGCCGTTTGGGGATGTGAGTTGATGTGGAGAGGGATGGGGTGAGCCAGTAGCCAAGCTACCAAAGGGAGTTGGTAGGGTGCAAGACCTGCCCATCCAAGTGTATGGGGATGATGCAAGAGGAGCCCTGCTGGTTCTTGGTGTGACAGTGAATAAGCTCCGTCTTGGTCATTGGGAAGGGAACATTGCACTCTGCTCCGCGACGTTTGATCCTGGAAAAGTCTGTCTGCAGCAGCTGAACATTGCGGCGATAGGAAGATGATGATACAGTCAAAGGAAAATCATCAACATAAGAGAGAATAAGGCACCTGGAAAGGGAGAAATGAAGGGAAGAAACATAAATAAGAAAGAGCAAAGGAGATACAGGACACCCCTGAGGGGTGCCAACAGAAACAGAAGAAAAGATTCGAGGTGAGCCCTGCAAGAGAAGACGGCAGGTGTGGCCAGTAAGGAAGCACCTGACCCAGGAGATAAGGTAGTGGTTGACCCCTTTTTTCCTGAGTACGGAGGAGAGAAAGTTAGGATTTACATTGTCAAAACCCCCTTTGATATCAAGGAAGAGGGTGGAGATGGGGTGGGTGGGGCGGTGAAAGGAGCTGACTGTGTGGGCGAGGGTGGTGATGGCATCAAAGGAGGAAAGGCCCGCAGGTGAGCCACATTGGTTGGGATTGAGGAGTGCACCGGCCCTGGCAACTAGCGCAACACGGGAGGCGACTATTCTCTCCAAAACCTTGGGGATTGTCTCAAGAAGGACGATGACTCTAAAGGAGGCCATGGTGTTTTAGGATGGCTTGTCTGGTTTGTCCAGTACCAAACCCTTGGGATTTTTAAGGGAGGGGTGGTAGAACCCATGGAGGAGAAGACAGGAGAGGAGGGAAACTAATAAGGAAGGGGTGGTACGGTGGACAACTCTCCTTACACCATAGGGGACGGTATCAGGACATGGCGCTGAGGAGGAGGGTAAGGCCCAGTGGGCCGCAGAGATCTCATCTGACGATAGCTCAGGGGCATCAGAGTAAGGCCGGAGGATTGAAGGGTCGTGGGGGGAGGGACAAGCTGGAAAGAAGTAGTTGAGGTGAGTGTTGTTGGTGAACTCAGGAGTTTCAATCCCTGGGAGGGTGGGGAGCTCAGGGCTATTGGAGTAGGGCCGGTGAATGGAGGGGGCGTGGGAGGAGGCACTATTAGCAAACTACCTGTATCCGGGACCCTCCTTATATAGACACTCTACCTACAACCCTAACCCTGTTGACCTTTACTATGAGTCACCTCCTTACTATAACTTCTGTGTGAGTCATAGTATACAATCATCCTATGACTCCTACCATGAGTCATAGTATACATTATCCATACTATGCAATTCCCATAATAGGTCATGTGCACTAATCACGTCACATGTGTAAAACCACTGACTCATACATGGAGTCAGGTGCGAAAGTCATAATATAATATGACCTCACAATTATGAGTCATAAAACAATAATCACAAATCAAACCAAATATCATAATTATAAATAATCTCCCAAATCGTGAGTCATGTGAAAACATATCATGTTGCTAAGTCACGATCTGTATCAATAGCTCCTCTATACCCTTAGTTTGAGTCCCATCAATCTATTCTCCAAGTTTCATTACTCGGTTCCCAAGTGTCAGTATTAGTGACTAAGCAAGCCAGGATTTCACATGACTCATAGTTAGGAGTAATAAGGCAGTTAGATTATGCACTATGACTTATTAGAAGTCATGGGATTTCACAGGATCCACACGAGTGCAATTATTGTTTTCTTGTTATTTGGTTGATTGTGCTCATGACTCACACTTGTGAGTCATATGATATAATGAGTTTGGCACATGGCTCGTATTATGTATCATGGGTTTCATGCATGTGGCCACTTTGAGGTACATGATTGGTTTTGTGAGTTATGATTGGTTTTGGAATGTTGGGCAGTTGACTCAGGAGAGTTAGGTAATGGATTTCATACTGTGACTAACTATGAGTCATATAGGTAGTGTGACTTATAAGTATGAGTCACTTGGGTTAGGATTGAGGAAAGAGTGTCTATATAAGGACATCAAGGCAGCCTGTAGCTGGGACATGCTTCGCTTCCAGTATTTTCCTGCCCCTACATTTGGTACCACCACGTAAAAGGTGTACTCGGTTCCCACTATCCCACGTATCCCTTTCCTTGCTTTGCTTCTTGGGTACCCTAAGCCTGGTCATTGCCCAAGCCAGTCCCCCTCCTCTGCTTCTTTTTGCCTCAGCTCCTGCACCACCCTCAGCCATAGCCTCCATAGTGGACATCCCCCCCCACCTCAGGTTCCTCTCCTCCTTCCTTGATGAGACCAAGGAAGTAATAAACTTCCTCCGCTCAGGTCCCCACCCTCTCTCCCTCAGGCCTCGGTGACCTCTCTACTGGAGAGATGACCTTGATCCCGCTCCTGTACGGCGCCCTTCGTGCAATTTGTGCCCTTGGCGCCCAGTTCGACTCCCTTTCCTCTGCAGTTGAACTTCTCAGTGCCTGCTCACACACCTCCGCTCCCTCACCTGATCATGCAGCTCACAACCTTGCCTCATTCCGTTCTGATCTTCGTGACCTGGCCCACCATGTCACACTGGCCCCTCCTCCAATACTATTACCGCTCCTGTCATTCCAGCATGTCCTGGCATGACCCAGAGGTGCCCAGAGGTGCCCAGGGCCCTCATCTGCCCATCCTCCCACACTCTCAGCCCCTGCCACTGAAGGTCTCCCCCTGGTAATTCATGGTTTCTCTGGCGATCAGATCTAGGACGATGATACTTTTGCCCCCTCTTATCCCTAGATTGTAGTAGGCAGAAGGAACAGGAGAAGTCCCTAGCAAGCCCTCCCAGTGTGGTCAAGGTTGCGGCAGCAGCTGCCACCCAAGTGATCCCGCCCCCTTCCATTTCTGGCTCCCCCTCCCCTCAATTACAAACACCACCCTCACAACCCCCCCTCACCACTTCAACCCATAGGTTTTTCGCCCCCCTTTCCTCACCTGCCCTGCGCCCTGATCCACCGGTTATAAATGGCCTCGTCCCTGACTGGGCTGCCTGAGTACTAGTTGAAGCTAACCCAGCCCTTCCCTGTAGTTTCAAGGCCTCAATCAATAATCAAGGCTCTGTTTCCCTTACTGGCCTTGATGGTCAAGTCGCTGCCCTCTCTTATGCCCCACATTTTGAGGCCCAAACCAGGCGGCTAAACTAATCTTTTCCACTTGGCAACAAGCCCTGGATCCCCGTGAGCCCGGCTGCCACATCCATTCAGATAGCGATCTACTCAGGCCCCTCCGCCTGCCTCTGGGAGATCGAAGAGGATCTCTTCTCCCGCCTCTCTACATCGATCCTTAACTCGACTGGCGTCCCTGTCCTCTCCACTAGGTTCTTTAATAGGGACCCGGCCTCCTGCCTTAAGAACTCCGGCTCTGTCCTCATAACCACCGCCCCTGAGCATGTCTTCTCCCTCTTCCCATATCTTCCTCTCTTCTCGGCCAATAGAATGTATGAAAGGGCCTTCTCCTCATCCTCCTATACACAGTGCCACAACTCCTGTGCCTTTGGCCTCATGGTACCTCAATGTATAATGCCCAACCCAGACTGCCTCTTCAGTTCCATCCTTCTGACGAGTTCCGCATACAGATGCTCCAATTCCTCAATGTACAAGCCAGGCAACACCAAAGCCGTACACAGCTACTGCCTGAGGTCGCCCCCACGCTGCCCGTACTGTAACGGGGACCTCTCCGCCCGCAATCCAGACTGCCCCTCTAGGCCCTCACCTCATCCCTCCCCTGCACCTTCGACCGCCCTGCCCCCCACAGATAATGACAAGATAGATTTCATGCAAGATCTCCCCTATGGCCCCACAACAGCCTCACACCCCTTAACACGTCCTCCAGGGCCCTTGGGTCCAGCCGTTGACCTGACTATCCCAAGGCCAATGAGCCCTGCCCAGTCCACCCCTGGCATGTCCCAGTCCTCCACCAGGCATGGTGCCTCACCCACACCATTGGCGCCCAGCCCTACCCCTGCCACTCTTAATCCTATGGGCTCTGCCCAGTAATGGAATACACAACCGCGGCTCCCCTGCATAAGGCACCTAGGCCTCACCCTTTTTCTCCCATGCTCAACACAACTACCTGTCTAGCTGGGATGTGTTTTCTTCCTCTTTTAATTCTTAAGTTGAACTTTCTTTTCCAGTTTCCCTTGTCTGCATCCAGGATCCTCGGGTTTTTCAAGGTCGTGTTCCACCTTTGCTGTTTTCAAGTCCGTCTACCCACGTTGTTTCTCCCCTAAAAAGCCACGAGTGGCTTACTATGTTTCTTCTGCCCTTCTCTCGGTGAGTGTCATACATCCCGTTTTCTCTGGGAGATCTTACCCTATGGGCCTTGATTTTTTCCAGACAGACAGGCTGTTTGGGTTTTCCTTTCCACACCTTTGGGTATTGAACTCATATTCACTCCCCAGTAGGGCGCCCTCCTCATGTACAATATTTTCTCTAGAGTTGTTTCCTTTGGATGACTTTCCTGATCTTTCCTTAGGTGACTTTAATATCCACTACTACTCCTGTGACCTGCTACGGGCCCATTGCGCCTTTGAATTGCCAGTAGCTTTTCTTTACTTTTCCAGAGCTGCCGAGCTTGGATACCTGCTCTTGAACACTACTGGGGTCTTCAATCGTTTCCCTTAGGGTGGCGGGAGCAGACCATCTGTTTTAAATCTTTCATTTGCCTCTCCTGAATTATCTCCTTTCTTCTCCTCATGGCGCACTCCCCTCCCCTCAACTGGCTCAGACCATGTACCCATTTTGCCCTCCTTTAGGCATCCTAAAAACACACAACCACCTCCCTACCCCAACTGGGCCTTGACTGACTGGACCACCCTCCTGCCCCTGCTTGAGGAGTTGACACTCTCTGAGGCCCTCCGCCTCAAAACCTTCACTCTCTCTCTCCTTATGGTTTGACACCAACCTCCTTCTTCCTCTCTCCCGGCTCCGCAACTACACACCCCTCAGGCGGCATTTCCCTAAAGCCAAGCCCTGGTTATCACCCCTCCTCTCTACCATAAGGGAAGAACAACACTGCGCTGCTTACAAGGTTCACTCCTCCTAGTCTACAAGCGACATCTCTGGTGCCAGACTTCCCTGCCTCAGCTACTTCAAGGCCAGAGAGCGCAAAGAAGGCCCTTAGGACCTCACTCCACTGGAATTCCACTCTCTCATCCCTCTGGGCCACCAAACGTCAGGCCCTAGGTCCCTCCACAACTCGGTTCCCAACTGTCCCAGGGGCCGACATTCGCTAGTCAATAAATAATGCTCTCTTCAATAATTTCTTTCCACTACGTCCCTCACCCCTGGGCCCCATTCCTCCTCCGCCCCTACACTGATGCCCCTGAGCTGTCCTCAAACAAGATGCCTGCCACCCACACGGTCTCCTCCTGCTCCACTGCACCAGGTCCGGACACCATCCCCTTTGGGGTATGGAAAGTGGTTTACTATACAACCCCATCACCATTAGTTTCACTCCTCTCCCCTCTTCCTCTCTACAGTTTCCACCCCCCTTCCCTCACAAAGGCCAACTTCCTGGTCCTGGACAAGTCAGTTAAGCCATCCTATGACACCCTGCCCTCCTTTAGGGTAATTGGTCTTCTCGAGACAATGTCCAAGGTTTTGGAGAGAATTGTCGCCTCCCAACTCGAGAGCGTCGCGTGGCTCCCTTGGAGGCCTTTGCTCTTTTGATGCCGTCTCCACTTTTCCTCATACAATTTGCACCTTGCATTGCCCTCCACTCCGCGTCTCCACCCTCTTCCTTGAGCTTAAAGGGGGTTTTGATAATGTGGATTCGGAGTTTCTCTACTCCATACTAAGGAAAATAGGGGTCGACCACTACCTTATCCCCTGGGTCAAGTCCTTCCTTACTGGCCAAACCTGCTGTCTTCTCTTCCAGGGCTTACCTAGAATTCTTTCCTTTATTTTTGTTGGCACCCCTCTGGGGTCTCCAGTATCTCCTTTGCTTTTTGTTATTTATGTTTCTTCCCTTCATTTGTCCCTTTCCCTGAGTCTTATAATTCCCTATGTTTATGATTTTGCATTGACTATATCTTTTTCTAATTACTATCACAAAGTTCACCTGCTGCAACCGCGTTGTCACGGATCAATCGTCGCGAAGCGGCATGCAATGTTCCCTTTTAGTTTCCAAGAGGGAGCTTATTCACTGGTGCATCAAGAACCAGCGAGGCTTCCCTTGCATCATCCCCATAAACTTGTATGGGCAGGACCTCCATTGTGCCCACTCTTTCAGGTGGCTTGACTACTGGCTGACCCCATCCCTTTCCACCTCCACTCATTTCTCCAAGCGACTTGCCCTCGCTCAAGGCGACTTTGCCACTGTTCGCAGGCTTTCCGCATAATGGGCTGGCCTCTCTCCCCACCTGTACCACCACCTCACTGTCTCCCTCCTCCTCACGACCCTCTCCTATGTAGCTGACCTCATCATCCACTCCCGCAGAATGCTACGACACAGGGACATCTTCTGGCCTCACATCCAGAGATGGGTTACGAATTGCTTCAGCTCTACCAAACTCTCTGTCTTCTCCCTGGTGGGCAGCCTTCCACCTATTGCCCTTCTGTGCACTTACCGGCATAGGCTTGCTGCACTCAGAATGGTATGCCCCCCCCCCCTACTATCAACATTGCCTCAGGGCAGCTCCCACTGGACATTTACTCCCTTCTCTAACCCTGTGCTCCTCACTCATAGCATCACCTCGCTAGATGTCTCTAGCCCAATGTCAATCCTCTCCATTGGAAAACTGCTCATCTCTCTCCTCATGTCCGCACCCAGCTCTGTCAGGATGCGATAGCCCACCTGAATCTCCCCATCCTGGGATCTTTGTCCTTCGCCCCAATACCATGTGCAGACCTCATACCCTTCTGCCCTCACACCAACTTGCTACCTGCTATCCGCGCAACCTATCCTGGCCTTAGGAGGCGGGCCTACCCTACCCTCATTAACGACAGTGGATAGGCCTATCATCCCCCACCCAACTGCCCCTACAGTCTGTATCTGTCTACGCATCCCTTCATGGGCCTGGGTAAGTTCTTGTCTGGCCGCATTCATCAAGTGCCTGCCCAAAAGAGCTACCTTACTCTCCACACCTCCACGGCCTCCGAAGGGGAGCCCACCCTCTGTCCAAGGTGCTGGGACTATGACAAAGACTTCCAGCATGCTATACTCTGCTGCACGGCCACCGCAGACACCAGTAGACCCCACCTCTAAGGGGTTATGGGGCTAGGCTTGGACGAACCCTTCTGGTCCTTTATACCACTACTCCTCAAGTTGGTTGCCTATTTACGTGAGACCAAAGTTATCTTCCCCCCTGACATGCTGCTATCCCCTCCATGGTCTCGGCCTCCTTTGGTCGCCCCCACACCCCCAGGGTCTCCTGCCCTCCCTCTTTTTTCCTCCCCATGTTCATAGAACCTTGCGGTCTTTAAATACCTGAAGTCTTGGTTTCTGTATGTTTCCCTGGCTGGTCTTTTCTTACTTAAGTTTACCATACAAGGTATGTGGACAGTTACCTGTCCAGTTAGAGCTTTATGTGCAGATAGTTTCTTTTGTGTTTGGCTTTTGGGATTAAAGTTTTGTTTATGCTATAGGTAGTACTGCGTGCAAGTTCTTATACCTCAATAACGAATATATGACATAAAAAGGAGAAAAAAAAAAGAAAGGGGAAAAGGGAGAGATCTGGCATGTAGCTGTAACGAGTATTGGTTACTATTGTTAAGACTGACAAGGCTAATAGAAACTAGCAGGGCTAGTACTCGGTTAGTTTGTTTGATGATTGGTTTCAAATATTATTTGATACTTAGATTATTTTATGAATGGTTTCAAGTATCGTTTGATACTTAGTTTAGTTTATATTGAGTTTCATGTATCAGACTGATACTCAATATGTGATATGTTTTGTATTATGTATCGGAATGCTATATATTTTGCTTATAGTACTGTTTAGGTGCATGAGGCATTTGATTTATTAGAGGACTTTATAACTGAAGCTTGGTTATATCCGTTGATTCGAAATCAAAAGGAAGGATATGGAAAGCATTGGAAAACAGGGATCAAGTATTTAAGACTGCCCCTCTGCAGCGTAGACATGGCAGACTTCGACAGACAGAGTTTTCAATATACTTTATTGAGCAGTTTGTTTTTTCCAGTTCGCACGAAACTACAGCAGGTAAGTCTAGGACTTAGCGAAGCTGACGATATAGTCATCGACAGATGTTAAACAACATGTTGAGATCTCCAGTAGTAATACTCAATTCAAGTCCCTACAGTTTAGGATCTGAGTTACAATCATTATCCCTTACCAAGACGCATTTCTCATGGTGCCTGATACACCCAGGGAGTCATTACAGTAGCTAGGACTCTACACACAACCATCAAAGTTCTTTCCTGTACATTTACTTTACCTCTTTGCCATTCCGCTCCTCTATTGGTGTTATGCGATAGGAACCATAGAGGTTGGCTACCAATACAATGTTCAAAATGTGAACGCCAAAGGCACAATCTATTCTATGTGGATAATACTACGCAAGTGCGAGGGGTGTTGCATGGCACGCTAAGCGAGGAGGGAGATAGTAGTTGAGCAGATTGGTAGGAGATCTGGTTCTTAAATCTCTAAGCGAGGTGGGAAGTAACTGCCATATTTATACTGAAGTGATAACCTATATAAGCGAGAGAAATATAGGGAAACAAATGTAAGAAACACAAGTGCGAACATAGTTTGATACTGAAATCCTGCCAAGAAAATCCCATTAAATATGCGTAAATCTAAGTTGGTGTAAGCAGAATATTAGGAATAATTATGAGATAATATGACCGAGATTGATGCATAAACCATGCATCATCAACCGTGAAAACACGAACACCAGATAAGAAATAAACGCAAGAAAATCCTCAATAATATCCTGAAATAATAATGAAATACCCTATAATATGTCCTAGCAGGAGTAATGTAAGCTGTGTACAGGTGAAACCGAAACACAAACTAAGTATGAGAAATATACGGTAGTATCGTGAAATATACAAAGGAGATAAACGGAAATTTCAACACTTACCCACATTATCTACAGCCCAATAGTTTACCCATTCGCTCATGTGCTGGCTTCGCTAGGATTTTCGTGGAGATGTCGGTGCGGTTGTTAACTGATTCAACCTTAAGGAGAGCGAACAGAATATCGCTTAGAGCTTCTTGAGTAATGAAGTAATCGACGGCGATGTACTTTATTCGAACGTTAATCTGGGGTTTGACAACAACGAAATTTGCACCGGTATTATCAGCATGCATAGCGATAGGTGCGTCTAGGCGCAGGTCATGGAGACCTTTAAGAATGCATTGGATATGGCGGGTACCATAAGACATCGCAACAAAATCTGCTTCGGTAGTGGATTGTTGGACGGAAGATTGTTTCTTTGAGAACTAGGAGATACAACAGTTATTAAATAGAACTATCTAACCGTAGGTAGACCTTCTGGTATCAATACATCTTGCAAAGTCAGTGTCAACATAAACCTCGATAGCATTTGTTGTGGTGTGAGGATAAAATAAGCCAAGATTCAGAGTCCCGTTAACGTATCTAAAGACGTGTTTAGCAGCTTTGATGTGTTCTTTGGTAGGGCAAGAGGAAACTTGTGCGAGAAATGAAATGGTATACACCAGGTTGGGTCTTGTGCCGGTAATTAAATACATGAGTAATCCTATCATCGATTGGTATAGTGTACCTTGATCTATTGGTTGTTGCTCGGTCTCTTTCGTAAGTATACTGCCTTTTGGTAAGTGTGTGGATACCGTGTTTGAGTTAGTCATTCCAAAACAAGAGTGGATAGTTTCTATGTAAAGTTCCTGGGTAAGAGCAATACCGTCTGGTGTATAGGTGATATGTAGGCCGAGTAGAAATGAGGCTTCCCCAAGGTCAGAAATCTCAAATGCCGTGTTCAGGTCTTTAATGAGAGTCGTGAGGTAGGGGGTATCGGCTGAATATATTGCAATGTCGTCAATATAGAGCGAGATATAACAGTCACGGTTGTTGCGGATGAACATGCAGGGGTCTTGGTGTGTTGTGGTGAAATCTTAGAAGGTTAAGAATTTTGCGAAGAGAGTATACCATTCGTTCGCTGATTGCTTAAGTCCGTAAATGCATTGGTAAAGTTTTTATACTTTGTCTCCATCACTGAACCCAGGTGGCGGTCGCAAGTAAACTTCTTGTTTTAATTAACTGTAAAGGAAGGCGGATTTGACGTCAAATTGTCTAGGTCGCCACTTGTTTCCTGCACATATCGCTAGGAGGAGTCGGAGTGATTCATATCGAATGACGGGAGCGAAAGTATCTTCGAAATTGAAGCCTTGGGCTTGAGAGAATCCTTGGGCAACGAATCTTGCTCGATATCTTTCCAAAGTACCATCAGCATTCTTTTTGGTTTTGAATACCCACTTACTTCCAACGACATTACGTCCAACTGGTTTATCAACAACTTCAAAGGTTTTATTCTTCCTTAGCGTGTTGATCTCATCATTCATAGCCGAGGTCCATTGATCCTTAAGCGAGCTCTTTACAGCTTGGCGGTAGGATGTAGGGTCCTCGTCAGGAATTTCGTCATTAGCAAGTATGGCGCGGTGTCCAAGTTGTTGCTTGTAAGAGAAATGTGAGCGATGAGAGATCCTTCCAGATGTCCTTAATGGCGTAGCGGGTCGTTCAGCTTCCTCATGTTATTGCTGATGGTGTTGATCCACTATCGGTAGGGTCATGGGTTTCTCGGGTAAGTTTGCAGAAGGTGATCCAGGTGGGGAGTCTGGAGCGCATTCAGTCATAGCAATTCCTTTGTGAATTGGTAAATTGTTTAGTCCCCTATGGTCCTGGTCCGATGACTTGTCTATTGTAGCCGGTAGACGGGATGGTAGGTAGACAGTTGTTTGGGTTCTTTTGGTAAGGAGTGGTTCCATGGGTTGTCCAAGCGGGATTATCGTCTTGGTCGTCCAATGCATCTGCCGAGTTTCCCAAAATTCATGATATGATAGAACATACATGAGGTATATTTTATCGGAAGAGGTGTAAGCGATAAGGTATCCTTCGATTGCCCGGGGTAATAGTTTCGTTCAAGGCTTTCTTTTCTCCTCTGGTAGGTGAATGAAACATTTGGTTCCGTAGGGGCGTAGGTGGTTAATCGACGGTTTCTTATTGTAGAGAGATTTATAGGGCGCTAATTTTCCTATGGATCGGATAGGGAGTCTGTTCAGAAGATAGACGGCGGTTGCGATAGCTTCGGCCCAAATAGCCAGAGGGAGGCCTGTCAACATAGAACGAGTAGCGGTAATAATTGTTTGGTTGTATCGTTCGGCGATGCCATTAGATTGATGAGAATAAGGAGGGGCATAGTCCTGTGTAATACTATGCTTCTCTAAGAGTGTCAGCATAGGGGCATTAACATACTCGCCTTCTTATCTGTTCTGAATCTTTTGATGATGGCATTATCTTGGGTATGGCGAGCAAGGATGAAACTGGTAAATACTTTGACCGTGTCAGATTTAGCATGAATAGGATAAACCTAAGCAAATCTAGTGCAGTCATCAATGAACGTAACATAGTAGTTGGAGTTGCCGAAGAATGTCTTCGAAAACTTTCCGGTCAGGTTGGAGTGAATTAACTCGAAGCGAGTGTCACTGCGCTCGTCGGGTAATGTTGTTTTAGTTTTTCACTTAGTGCTTTTGGACGTGATGCATGTTTTGCATTGCCAATCTTTTGGAACTTTGGGGATGGGATCATCGTCAGAGTAGTTGTTGTTCTTGAGGTAGTTGGGCGAGGGATGTCCAAGGCCTTCATGCCACTGTTAGTAAGTCATCTTCTTTGCCGACTCTTTCTCTTCTTGTACAACATAATCTTGTCCGTCAAGTCTGCTCCAGATAACCTCGGTTTTATTTTCCCTAAGAATATACATATCCGGTCTGGAACTAGCCAAAAGAAACCCTTTACCCAAAGAAACAATTGCACACCACGATAACAAATTACATAAACCCAAACTCGGAACCCAAAGAACACGTTCAAGGTAGACACGAGACACATGACCAGTAGATGTTTTGGCCAAGATCTTAACTGTACCAGAGCCACATGACTCTATTACGGAGTTATCGCCTAACCTAACGGTGCCTTTCTCAGTATTAAAGTTTATAAGAAGGTCGGCTCAGGAGTCTCTTCCTTTACGATCTTAGCCGTGTTACTGGCTTTTCCATCTTTCTTCTTCTGGTTTGTGGCCTTGAGTTTTGAACACACATTCCAGGTATGTCCTTCGCTGCGAGCGGTAGGGTAGTCCTTTTTGTATTAGGTGTATTGCTTGGTAGTTGCTGACGATCCCTTTCGGGGAGGTTCTGTCCTTCTTTCCTTTCCTTTTCCCTTAACATCAGTGCTTTTATACGCTTTGTTATCTGCCGAGCGACCAGCGGAGGGAGTTTTCAAGTCTAGCAATTCATGATAGACATGATCGTAGGTAAGGTCCTCCTTGGTTAGGAAGTTATCAACAATATTATTCATCAATTCAGGAAGGAAACAGAGGAGTATAGCTGCCTTAGCCTCAGGTGACTCAAATACTTCCTTAAAGACAAAAGGTAGTTTGTATCGGTCGGTAGAGGAGGAAGAGGAGTAGCACAGTTGTATTCGATTCCATAAGGTATCGTAGGTATTGATATGATTGGAGATGGGTTTCGAAGCATCGTACTTGCAATGGAAGACTTTATTGAGTTGGTCGAAGAAGGAGGAAGTATTTTCTCTAGTAAATTTATCCACAAGGGCGATACATATTTTGGTAGGAGTTTTATGGGTTGCAAGGAGGGGTAACCATTGGGAGTCAATGGTGTGGAGAAAGTATGTCACCACATACTGGTATCTATCGCGAAAATTATCTAGATCGTCAAAGTCATTTTCCTCATTGTAAACATCCGTAGTCTCTTCCTCAGTCACAATTTTCCAACTGTAAAATAATTCTAAGATATACCTAGAATTTTCTCGCCAGGTTTGATAGTTTTCGGCACCGGTCAGCGTTGGGACGGAGCTGAGTTTGTATGCCGGAGCAATACCAGGGCGGGAACTGTGAATGTGCCGGTCTAGGGGAATGGGAGTAGACATAGGTGGTCCTGGTGGACTAGGTGGCGGCGGTGGAGGAGGTTCTGGAGGTGAGGAGGAACGCAGCGGTGGTGGTGCAGGCCTTTTTGATGCAGTGCGTCGGCGGAAGGGTGAACGAGCAGTTGCACCGGTAGGACAAGATGGACCACTGGTAGGTTGAGAGAGTGAAACAAGGGGACGATGTGGTGGTCGAGTAGGGGTACTTGAGGGGGGTGGAGGTAGAGGAGGATATGCAACAGTAATGGATTCTTGGATTTCCTCTTCTTATTCACTGTCTATTCCTCCAAGTTGAGCTGCAGGACCAGTTTGTGACATTTTAGGGGTAGAAATTTCTCTCTCAGAAGATGGGTATCTCTTTCAGCACTTACTTCAACCAGTAATCGTGATAGCTGTTCCCTCAACCCAAACTCACTCAAAGCAAGCTTCCTTCCTACTCAAAGCAGGGTGTAATTAAGGGTCTTAGTACGCGGCACAATACTTTTGTTTTACAGGTTGAAGGTTATTGGAGGAAAGAAAGGAATTTGCGTTGCAACCGGGGAGGAGCTTCCTTTTAAGCGAAGTAAAAGGGGTTAGCGCCGTGGCAATGCCGAGGAATTTTCCGTTTCCGCAACAACAGTTGCTAAGGTAGAGAGATAAGGGACGCCTTCAACCGATTGCTTTGTAGTGAAGGAGGAATGAGTTGAACTGTTGGGTTGAAGCGTGTAAGTGTATTTCTTATAGAATAAGAAGGGCCCTGGCTCTTAACCTGTTCTAAATGTGAATACCAAAGGCACAATGTATTCTATGTGGATAATACTATGCAAGTGCGAGGGGTGTTGCGTGGCACGCTAAGCGAGGAGGGAGATAGTAGTTGAGCAGATTGTTAGGAGTTCTGGTTCTTAATTCTCTAAGCGAGCTGGGGATTTTGATTTTGTGATTATCTCTTATATTCGCTGTTAACGTACAGGAACCTGCATGGAGCGCTAGCTATGGCATAAACGAAACGTTAATTCCAAACGTGCAAAATAAAAGAAATAACCGCACCAGTTCTCCCCTAGTGATGACCATACCGTCACCGCGCCCAAAAATGGCGACTAATTCAGAAAGTATAAAATGAAATGATATCAAAAGAAATCATAACGGAATGAAAAGATATAGTAGGAAAGTAAAATCACTCAGCCTTAGTCATAGTCGGAGGAGGAGGTGGCAGCCATAGCAAAAACCGCTGGCATGGTGGGCGGGAAGTTGGTGCGAGTAGTGCGGATGTATGAGGCAAGACCGCGGATCATGTCCAGGTCGGCCCACAGTGGAGAGCCATGGTCCATCGAAGACAGCTTCGGAAGGTAAAGCCGGCGTTCGCGGGACTTGGAGGGGCAGTGGAGGATTGCATGCTCGAAGGTTTCATCCTCTGAGTCGTAGGAAGGGCAGGTAGGTGAGCGATCGGCATCGTTCCATGAGGGTTGAGCAGCAAGATAGCTCTTGCCAGCGTGCATTTGGTGGATTCGCCCAGCTGTGAAGTGGTCAAGGCCCATGAAGGCATGTGGGCGAAGGGACGGCTTCTACTGATAGTAAGGAGGGGGTGGGGACAGGAGTGTCCAATCAGTGAGGAGGTCCTTTCTTCACTCCTCCTTCAACAATTTGTAGGAGAGAGCACCAGGGATCGGAGCAGGGGGGGCAGAGACAGTGCCCGGTAGGAGATGGGAGTTTATCGGTGGGAGGTTGAAGCCGTCCGGCGCCACCTTGACCAAGAGGTAACACATCCCATCGATTGGGAGGTGAGAGCGGACGGCAGGTATGGGACTTGGTTGGTTCCAACGGAGTGGGATGTAATTGGCCTTAAGGCCACGAAGAAGGTGGCGGGAGGAGTCCCCTGCCCTAAAGTTGGAGAAAGATGGAAATGATGGAGGCAGCCGGGCTGAGGCTGGGTTGATCTCAGGAGGGGAGCAGGCCAACCGTAGTGCGGCCATCCTGCGGCGATGGGGGAGGAGTGAGTTGAGAGGGGGGAGGCAAGCCTCACATGGAAGGTTAGATACAGGAGTCGATGAGAAGCAGTTGGTCACCCATCGTTGGACCTTGCTCCAAAATACCTCCATCTTGCCCATCATCGCTGCGTTGGGGGTGAGGAGGTCAGCTCCGTAGGTGAGGATCGGTAGTAGCAGGCCCATGGCCAGTCTGCGGTTCAGGTAGGGGACTATGCCTATGCCAGGAGGAGAAAGTTGCCTGATGAGGCCAAAGGCCCCCTGAGCGAGGGCTAGTCTCTTGAGGAAGTGGGTGGGGTTTCCATCGAGGGCGAGAACCAGTATTCTAGCCATCGGACTATGGCAGAGGGGTGGAAGAGGCTCCCATCGGGAGAGACCGGGGCCAGTGAGGGGGGAGAACGATCCCTTAGGGTTCGCCAGTGAATGAGTTCAGTTTTGGGGATGGAGAAGGAAACTCCAAGTGGGGTA
>QFET01004601.1:0-15651 GCA_003316355.1 Tuber calosporum
CCTGAAGCCGTTGGGTCTTGAAGGTGCCGTCGTAGTTTCTGACGTTGTCGTATGTTTTGGTCTTTGACCTTCCTTGCACGTGTTTGATAACGTCCAAGCGGTTTTCCTGATTAATGGCCCGTACCGCCATTTCCTCAGTCGTCGTGAAGTCTTGAGCCCTCATGACCCATGCATTCTGAATTTCTTCGTGTAAGCCCCTTAGGAAGGCCCTTCCCAAGGTTGCTTCGTGGTATTCTGCCTCCGTTGCCAATAGTCGTAACTCGTTCCAGAAATCAGTCACGTTCCGGTTCCCTTGCTTGATTTTCTCGATTTTATTTCTTGCTGTTTCTCTAGCATCCACGTAGCCGAATTGAATGCGTAGAGTGGCTTGAAATTCTGCCCAGTTATTCCATGTGGCTGGGGTTTTTCCTTCCACATATGGAGTAATCCATTTGCCTGCTGATTCTCTCAGTATGGATTTGGCGAAGTCCACTTTTAATCCGTCTTCGTTTTCCCCCCATCCTAGTGCTGTGTAGTACATTGCAAGTTGGACTAGCCATGCTCGCAGTTTGGTACGGTCGCCTGTAAATGTATCCGGGGTTTTGATTTTCGGCCTTCGTACCGTTTGTTCTTGTCGTATTTCCTGAACCGTTCTGATCAATTCTTGGAGTTGTTCTCTCGTGAGAGTTATCGTATCTGCTGGTCCTGCTACCCCCGAATTCTGTGTATTGGGGATGCTCCCGAGCTTACTGACACTGATCTTGATCTTGCTTCCGGGGTGACCGGGCTCGGAGGTCTTGGAGATCCTTCTCGCGATATCTCGCTTAAGGCTTGTCCGAGTTCTGCTTGTAGTCCTAAGAAAGTCTGTGGATCGTTGAAGTCTGGTACTTCTGTATCTGTAGGTGAATCCGTTTTGTGTACGTTAATTGTCGCACAGGACGCAACCAAATTTTACAAACCTATTCCTACTCTGCCGGACAAGGCACACTATCTTCTTTAACAGCAACAGGTAACGATACGTACCGCCCGTCTCACCGCTTCTTCAGATCTCGTAGCCTTATGTTGCCTAGGGACGCTGAGTCCTTTCACTCCTAGCCCGTGCGACTGCTCTTTAGCGGTAGGTTTCTCGAATCACCTTTCGGTCAGTGATATAAACCGATAGTCGTAATAAGAATAAAGTATTGATTGAAATAATAGATAAAATATAACATAGGAAGTAACTTAGGTGGTTGCGTGAAGAGCTAGCTATATGTCTCCGTGACCCACCTTATATAGGCGCTCTTCCCACAACCCTAACCCTGGTGACTTTACTATGAGTCACCTCTTTTCTATGACTGCCGTGTGAGTCATAGTATAACAAACATCCTATGACTCACAATTTGAGTCATAGTATACAATCCCCATAGTATCCAATTTCCATAAAAGATCATGTGCGCTAATCGCGTCACATGCGTGAAACCCTTGACTCGTACTTGTAGTCAGGTGCGAAACTCATAACATCATATGACCTCACAATCGTGAGTCCTGAAACAATAAATCAAATCAAACTTCATAATCATAAATGATCTCACAAATCGTGAGTCATGTCAAACATTCCATATTGCTAAGTCACGATTTGTGACATTGGGCTGCACTGCTACCCGTAGATGAGGACGCATACAATACGTCAATATCCGAGTCGTCGAAGGTGTCACCCTTCGATGCGAACTACGGGTTTGTGCCACTGACAAATTGGTCTTGGGCTGTGTCTGAACATCAAAGTATACACCCAAACAGTGAACTTGTCATCCAGGATTGGGTGGGTACATGGCAAGACATTCGAGACACACTCCAAATGGCTCAGGAACAACAGCAGAAAGGACATGACCAGAAGCGTCTTCCATCACCGGAGTATGACACCCTGGAGGATGTAGTCCAAGGCAGAGGTAAGAAGGCAGACCGTGTAATGTTGGACCGACGTAACATTCGCACGAAGCGACCTATGGAGAAACTAGACTACAAGAGATTTGGACCTTTTGTAGTTAAGAGGAGAATAGGGACACGGGCTTATGAGCAACAGCTGCCTGCAAGGTGGGCAATCTATCCGGTCTTCAATGTGGGACTTCTGGAACCTTACCGTGAGGATCTGGTAGGCAGGCCTGCTAAAGCCATACCAGAACCCGACCTCGTTGATTCGGAGACCAACTATATAGTAAGAGCCATAGTAGATAGCCGGTGGTATGGAAGTATGAAGGCAAACTTCCCACACGGGTAGGTACAATACTTGGTGTCGTGCGATGGGTATGGCAGTGAACAAAATTCATGGGAGCCGTTCGAAATGTTGGAAGGAACTGCAGGCGTGGCATTCCTGCGTTTTCATTACCGGTATCCTGCTAAGCCAAGGTATCACCGTGTATGAAATGTACCCGAAAGGGGGATAAGTGGGAGAAAATCAGCCCACACAAGAAAACTAACTCTGAGGACAGACTTATGGAAGAGGGGAGTAGTGTAACGACCCCTAGATCAGTTGGTATAGCTTACCGAACCTCAGCCCAGCCAGTGGTCCTACTAGGACGTGGACAGGAACAGTACCAGACTCCTGCAAAGTGACATAGCAAGCATAAGTACCTTTCATGAAGAAAGGGTACTTAGGTACCTAGTTAGATAGGGTAACCCAGCAAGGCCTGGTAACCTTGGTGCACACTTAGGTAGAGGAACCCCGCTAGACAGGTTAACCTGGAGCTACGGTCAGGCAGGGTAACCCTCTTGAGTAGGGTAACCTGGAACCATGGTTAGGCAGGGTAACCCTTTAGATAGGGTAACCCATCTCCTCAGTTAGGCAGGGTAACCACTTAGGCAGGGTAACAGGGAGCCCTAGGAAAACATGGTAACCAGTGAAGACGCCGCCGGGTGTGCTACATTCATGTAACAAGGTGTTTCTAGCTCATGGAATCGCGTGTAACAAATAGGTCAGTTACGCGGAACCTTCTGGTGACGCAAAGGGGCGTTACACAGACTTAGGCAGCGATTTGCACCATGATAGGTCCCAGTTACCCTACTTTGGGGATCGCGGGTGAAATCGTGGACCTCAAGTTACCCTCCCCTAACATTACGCGAAACGCGAAATCCAACTACAAGTGCCGCAGGGGGTTGTTGGAGTAATTTTGGCGCGTCCAACACCCCCTTGCGGCTCCCACGTTCGCCCCTTGCTACGGGTGGGAAAAGGTGACAGTTGGTAAAAGCCCTATAAACTCAGAAATCGAAGGTGGTAGCGTAACCCCGTATACGTCACGGCCGTCCTTCCGACTAGATGCTGTCCGCAGGATATATATAGGGGTGGGCAATGGCCAACCCGGGCAAGTTGTTAGTATTGACATCAGATGGCCTCCCGAGGGTACTCTAGGTGCCTATAATCCCTATGGGAGGTATAGGGGTCCCCCGGAATAGCTATGTGAGAGTCGGGGATAAACGGAAGTTTGTCCGGACAAAACTCTACTACTTACTGAACGATAGCCCAGGCGCTATACCATTACTGAGCTACGTTACAGGACTCTAAGAGGCATTCAGTCTTATCACGGCCAAGGTGATCCCTGAACGGTTGGCTATAGGTTGCGCCTATTTAGCCAACTCAGTAAAGACACTTACCGGGGAAGCTATGCAGTCACCAGAAAAGCTGCCAATAGGCCAATTATACACAGTTGACTGCAGTGCTTGCGTAGACAGAAAAGGCCATAGGGATACTGAGTCTCATACCTAGGTTTGGGTCCAAAGTCGGATTGTCAGTTGGCCATTGACAAGAAGGCGATCGGATAGGTTTTTCTCTCCTGCAGGCATAATCAAAATGCATTGCAGAAAACCTTTATGATTGAACGGACTCAACTTACCCGTGCGATCCACAGGCCCGAAAGTTATTTCTGGTAGGGCCATGTGTCAGATGATCCCTGAGAGGAGAAGGGAGCTCTCTTAATGGTCAGAGTAGGGATGGGTGTCGTTGGCTTTATAATTCTATTTAAGTAAACGCGAACGGCACTCTACTCTGATAACCAACTATCCTCTCGAGAAGACTTGAATTGAGTGAAGCTCTGGCTTAACGATATTAAGTTTTATCATTTGATTCAATTATTTTTATCTTTACCTTCTGTGAACTTTGCGTGTAGTCTTTTGGTGCGGTCGCAACCTTAGAATCCATCTTCCTATAGGGTGCCCCCGTTACAGATCCTGTCTAGACTGGAGAAGGTTAAAGGAAGCTTTGTCTCAAGAAATGTTACGTCCCTAGATGCTGCTATTGTTACTGCTAGCGCTGTTCTTGTGCTTTACAGCGACTGACTGTATTTGCTGCTATATCTGTACATGCTAGGTAGGCTGGGGACGAGTGATAGATAGGTTCGCAAGTTGTGAGTGAAGGAGAGTGCTGGTTGTCTTCAATAGTTTTTATTTCGCTATCAGAATCTAGAGTATAGTGCAAGGAAGAAGTGTAGCCAGTTTGAATATGATTAGAGTGGTGGTTGTGGAGATCTGTGTTTTTGGTCGTTGGTTCCTGGCTGATTAGTGTTGAAATTCTTCAGTTCGTTTCATAATGTATATTTCCTATGGTAATATGGTTTATATCTCTGCTTGGTTATTTCAAGATTACTCAAGGAAACTTCAGACATTACTACAGCTAGGGTATATTATATTCGCGGTTATATTTCCTGATAATGTTTGAGAATTAATGCATATATTTCTTCTTTTATGTGAGGGATTACTGAGTTATCTTTCAATGTATAGTGACTTTTTACAGGTCATGTATAATGTTTTATCTTTCTGTTTATTTCGCGCAAGCCACTACAGATTAAGCTTGTTTTATGGGGATTTCCTTGGTAGTTTTCAGAGTCAAACATGTTTGCACTTATGTTTCTTACAATGTTTTCCCGATTTTGTTTCTTAGTACTAGGAGGAAACACACCTGTATAAATAGCTGGTTGCCACCTACTTTGTTTTAGTTAATTAAGGAAAAGAACTACAACCAATCTATCTTCATACTACAATACTCCTCACAGAGGCGTGCACATAGTATACCCCTAATACTGTATTGTATTTTCGTACTCGTACTATAAGATTGTGCCAATACACATAATTTAATCAGGTTATGAGCCTGGTACATCCATAGCTATACAACTTACACTTACAGGCTATCTTCTTTCACCAAGGAAGAAATTCCTTCCGAAAACGAAACAAACCCCTTTCAGCGAAAATATTTCCTCTAACAGCGAAATATTTTGACTCGCAGTAAAACATCGCTGAAACGAAGCATCGCTCGAAACGAAACATCAGTCGAACTAAAATATCGTGCGCGAAATGATTTTTACTTGGCAAATCGATACGAAAAAGTCTTGACGCGCCTTGCTGCGGTCCGAGTTTTCCTCCCTCCCTAAATCTTGGTTCTTACGAAAAGTGCAATTTTCTAGCTGCAACCACACACAAGTGCAAGGCAAAGTACCACTACTTAGCAATTAAAGTCTCACTGCCTTTAACGTGCAAAAAGAGCTACGGCAGAAACCACTGTTCCTCCTCCAAAACCTCCTGCACCAAACCCCAGATCTTATGCCAACAACTCCAAGCGTAGTTGGGCACCCAGTTACAAATTGAGCTCTATCCCAAGGCTAACTGGCCCTGATAACTACCGGACCTGGCGAGATATCACGGAATATGTCCTTACTTTATATAATTGTAGGGACATAGCAACGGAAAAGGAAACTCTACCGTAGGAAGAAGAGGACAAGGATGGAAATAATAACCTTGAGTGATTAGATGAATTTCGTGATTGTTACCAATCGGCCTCGGCCTACTTCCTTAAAATGATTGACCCCCAAGGGCTTATTTTGTTGGCCACCCACAAAACACCTCCTGTCATCTGGGAAGTGTTCCAAGATAAATTTGCTAGAGTCAACACCACCTCCTTCTTCGAACAACTCAACAATATCCTCGATACCAAGTACAATACCTCTGCGCCTAATGCAGACCATATCACCAAGTACGATACCCTCGGGAATCAAATGCAACACCTTTGCTCCTGCTCCGCTGCTGGCGACCGATATGCTCTACCATTTGTATCCAAATCGGTACCCGAGTCACCCGAATCTAAAGCAGCAGTTCTTCTCCACTCCCTTTCCCAGTCGATGAGTAACATCACTGAAAACCTCCAAACCAAGGAGGACATTACCTACGACCATGTATGCAACAAGTTGTTAGACATGAGACCCACGTTTAGCCCTGAGGACGACAAAGGGTATAAAAGCGCTGATGTCCAGGGAAAAGGAAGGGTACCTCCCCAGAGACCTGCGGCTACATCCAAGGAATGTACCTACTGAAAAAGGCATTACCCCACTGCTCGCACTGAGGGACATACCTGTATTGAGTGTAATTAACTCTAGGGCCACAACCAAAAGAAGAAGGAATAGAAAGCTGTTAATTCAGCAAAGATCGGCAAAGAAGAAATATCTGAAACAGTCAGCACATCCACATTCCTCCTCTGTACGCAAAAGACACCTCACCCACACAACTGGGTAAGTGACCCAGGCGTAAGCTTACACAGGACCTGCAACCTACAGTTTCTTATAAACTTTGAACCAAGTACAGGGACTGTTAAGTTAGGCGATGATTCGGTAATAGAATCATGTGGCCAACGAACTGTCAAGCTCATAACCAAAACGTCAAATGTTGATGTAGCCCCTGTATTCCTAAAACATGTTCTCTGGGTCCCGTAGTTAGGTCAAAGTAACTTGTTTTCATGACGCGCTATTGTTTCTTTGGGGAATGGTATTTCTATGCGTAGTAAAGGGGCAGATATGTTTGTATACAGGGAGAATAAAAGAGAAGTAATATGGGGAAAGCTTGACGGTCAAGATTATATTGTGCAAGAAGAGAAAATAGTTGCGAACTAGATGACTTACCAACCGTGGCATGATGCCTTCGGACATCCTTCACCATCCTACCTCAAATGTACCAACTACTCAGACAAGCCAACTATCCCCGATGTTCTGAAAGACTGCCAGTGTGAAACCTGCATATAGTCCAAATCAACAAAACGCAAACCCGAATCTACAAACAAAAGATGTGTAAATCCCTATGATTTATTCCACTCTGATCTTAGCGGAAAATTCTCTACCCCTTCCTTCGGAAACTCCTGGTACTATATCATCTTTATTGATGATTATACTGGGTACATTTGGATTTATCCTCACAAAGCCATATCCGATACCATTAAAGTGTTCAACCAATTTATCAAAGAAAGACACAACCAGGACAGCGCTACCATTAAGCTATTCAGGACCGATAATGAAGGATAATATGTCAACAAAGATATAACAACCATGTTTGATAAACTGGGTATCATACATGACAAAATACCTCCTTACTCTCATGAATCTAATGGGGTTGCCGAACGGTACAATAGGACCATTATCACATCTACACGCTCCATGTTATCAGGTCATACACCGCGTTTATGGGCCGAAGCAGTTACAACAGCTGTATACCTCTGGAACATCCTCCCTAACTGATCCATAGGATAACTAAGGCACTCAGAATTTCTCAACAACAAGAAGCCGTTTGTAAATCACCTATACTCCTACGGGATCAAATTCTTTATCCATATACCTGAGGAGACCAGAAAACCAGGAACAAAGTTACAGCCTCGGGCCAGAGAAGGATACGTTGTAGGATATACTTCCTCCTGCAAGATATATCGTATATACATACAATCATTACACAAGATCTCAGAAACGCGTCAGCTACACTGGACAACCAAGGTTATACTACCGATTGATACCAAGGAACCTGCACCCTCATCAGAGACCTTTGCAACAGTCTACCCACCTTCCTACCAAAGATCACATGCACCCAGTAAAACTCTACTACAGGAAACAAATGTCAAACCAACCATTGGAGTACATCCACCTCCACCGCCTGAACATGCTGAAGGTTATCAACGTCCCCAAACTCCCAAAGAAACACCAGAACCCCCTGTACAGGAAGTACAACTGGAAAATCCTCCTGAGATACGGACCAGATCTGGCACAACCGTTCACCGACCACAATACTTTGGCAGATATGTCACTGTACCATCTGACAAGGATCTTAAGACCGATACCCAAGAAGTGAACAGGTTGCTTAAGGTTCAATAGACCCAGGCAATAGACGAGGAAATAAAGGCACTTGAGAAAAGTGGTACTATCGATGAACATGATAAACCTACAGGATGCAAGATTATTGACAGTAAATGGGTCTTTAAGACCAAGCGAAATGCTGATGGTACATTAGAAAGGTAGTGTGCAAGTGCTGTTGCCAAAGGATTCTCACAAGTACCGGGTTTTGACTTTGAAGATACTTTCACTCCATTCATCCAATATGAATAAATCCGCTTCCTCCTTGCAACATGTGGTAAAAACATATGGCGACCACTGTAATTTGCTGTCAAATTAGCATTCCATTGTGGTAAGTTGAAAAAGGAAGTCTACATCCTAATGTTACCTGTGTTCGGTTGTGGAGACAAAGTATGGCGACTTAACTGAGCTCCCTAAGGACTTAAGAAATCTGCGAACGAATGGTACGCTCTCCTCGCTAGATACTTATCATCCAAAGGTTTTGCGACATCCACCCTTGACCCATGCATGTTTGTTCACGGTAAACACGACATATACCAACCAGTTTACATTGACGACATCCCTATATACTCGGCCAACACCCACCAAGCTACTTCTCTGATAGAAGACCTGAAAACGGCTTTTGACATTACGGACATACGAGAAGCTACATTCCTACTTGGCCTCCACATCACCTATACAACAGATGAGATACATCTTACCCAGCAATGATACATCAAGTCAGTCCTCGAGTGATATGGTATGGGAAACTCATGGCCTGTCTCTACCACCTTACCCAAAGGAATTCAATTACCGAAAGGGACAGTGGATGAATAGATCCCAGACATGTCAATTTACTAATCGATAATAGGATCACTAATGTACCTGACTACTGGTACCAGACCCCATGTACCATATACAATATCCTTTCTCTCACAATATTCTTCCTGCGCGAGCAACATCTACCTAAAGGCCACTAAACACGTCCTTCGGTACATTCATGCTATAAAAGACATTGGACTCTTCTACCCTTGTAAAAGTACAAACGCTATGAACACCTATGTGGATGCAGACTTTGCAGCTTGTCTTGATACCCAATGCTCCTTTTCAGGATATGTTATATTATATGATAATGCCAGTATATCCTGGCAGTCCAAGAAGCAAGCCCCGGTGCAACTTCTACTACGTAAGCAGAATATGTAGCTATATCCCTAGCAGTAAGGCAAATCCAATGCTACATCAAAGGTTTCAGTGACATCCAGCTAACAATACTGATCGCTTTAAATGCCGACAATACTGGCGCAAATTTCTGGCAACCAACCATCAACTAAATGAACAGACAAAACATATCGATATATATTTTCACAAAATACGGGACGAGATCGATAACGGTTCTTTCACACTCCTGAAGGTTGCGTCATCAGAAAATCTTGCTAACATTTGTACTAAGGTACTTGCGAAACCGGCACCTGAACTGTTGATGAGATTGTTGGGCTGTAGATAATGAGAGGAAGTCTTGAAATTCTTCAATTCGTTTCTTATGTAGATTTCCTTTAGTAATATTGTTTATATCTCTGCTTAGTTATTTCTAGTTTACTCAGGGAAACTACGGACATTACTACACCTAGGGTATATTATATTCTCGGTTATATTTCATGATAATGTCTGAGAATTAATGCATATATTGGTCATATTATGTGAGGGATTTCTCGTTTATCTTTCCATGTATAGAGACCTTTTACCGGTCATGTATCATGTGTTTTCATAGCCTTTATTTCCAGCACACCACTTCAGATTACGCATATTTTATTGGGATTTCCTTGGTAGTTTCCAGGGTCAAACATGTTCGCACTTATGTTTCTTACAATGTTTTCCCAATTTGTTACTGAGTACAAGGAGGAAACGCACCTGTATAAATAGCTGGTTGCCACCTACTTTGTTTTAGTTAATTAAGGAAAAGAACTACTACCAATCTACCTTCATACTACAATACTCCTCACACAAGCGTGCACATAGTATACTCTTAATACTGTGTTGTATTGTCGTACGCATGCTATAAGATTGTGCCAATACATAGAATTTAAACAATTAGATCTTGATGCCCTGAATCAGGTTCATGAACTCAGGACCAATAGTCTACCAGAAAATTCGAAACTCAAGGCTTGTATTCTATTTTAAAATTGAACTAGGGAAGATGCATCTTCCATTTTTGCTGCCCATAAGCGAGATTCTTGTGTGGCATAAGCTTGGTATGAATCTCATGGTCGGTGACTCTGGTGAACCTTGTGTGGGACAACAGGTAGGTGAAGGGTTGTACTGCCTCAATAATTGCTATTGCTTCCTGCTGCTGGGTGGGGTAGTTGCCCTGTGAGGGCAACATTTTCAGGAATGGAAGTGTGCCAGTCTGGCTACATTTTGATTAGTCCTTGGCCTATCCAAGTGCCACTGCGGGTAGGAGATGCATCGGTGAATAGCCAGATTGGTTCTGGGTTAGTATAGTCATTAGGTCTAAGAACTTGATACTCTTTTGCTACCTTTTTTTACTGCTTGAAAAGCTGCTTCCTGCTTGTCTGTTCATATCTATTCCGCATCGCCAATAAGCCCTGTAAGTGCAGTAGTAAAAGTGGCAATATATGGTAGGAACTGAGAGATATAATTCACTATCCCACTGAAGTGCTGCAGTTCCTTTCTATTCAGAACTCTTGTCTAGTCCTCAACCTATTTTGTTCTTCACTGATACTGGGTAAATAACTTTATCATCGATTTGGTGTCCTAGGATATCAACATTTTCTGCCAAGAAGAGACTCTTCTTTGGGTTGGCATATAGTAGTGCTTTTTTCAGCTTTGGCAATCTCCTCTGATATGCTTGATATGCTACTGATGTGTATGGCTGGATATCAGGCAATCATCATTATAAATACATACAAGGACTCCTTCTGCTTCAGATAGTCTATCTTCCATGACTCCCATGACTCCCATGAAGGTTGCTAGTGTATTTATTTCCCCTTGCAGCATAAGCTTGCCGGCGAAACCTTCAAATAGTCTCTTGATATTAACGTACTTCTCATCCTCATGCTCCACACTCGTCTGAAAGTAGGCATCACAGTAGTCTAACTTGCTTCAGAATTTGGCTCTGCCTCCAGTATTGAGTATGAGCTGCTGTTTGGGAATAGGACCTATGTGCCTCTTGGTGTGATCATTCCTGTGGCGAAGGTCTACTAATAGTCCTATCCTGTCATGAGGTTTCCCTTGAATGAATATGCTAACGCCTCCCTGAGTTTGTAATCCGTAGAGTCTCCCAAGCCTGATTTGTTTCTCTATCCCTGCTTAAATTTAGGAATGAATTTTTCCAGGGTCTTGAAGGTTGTCATCTTGATATAAAGGTATGGGTCCTTAGTCATGATCTTGTTGTTAAAGCGCCGCAATGGTGGTATAGTTTAAGCTATTTCTGTAACAAAAACCTTAGGGAACATCTTGATTAAGGCTAGTATACATTCCTATTTAGCCATCACTGAGCTAGGCTGAGTGCTATTTACATTACAGTTAACTTTGACTTTGTAGTCAGAGAACTAGATGGTATTTTTCCAGTAGTCTATTATTGCTTCAAAGGGTATGAGGTTATCCATACTGACTACATTATCATAATCTGATACCGGAGTGACGCTCCTGTATACCTTGAGTACCTTCATACTACCAATATCTGTAACATGTGTACATGTTCCAGTACCTCTATTCCAACTCTCATTATCCATTCCTTTGTCAGATTACATTCAATTGATTTGATTTCTTTTGTATTTGATTTCCCTACCGGAATCTCTAGATTCCGGCGCCTTTATTACTGTATGCTTTGGAGGATCGCCAGGATTGTTCCCCCGGAGTTCCAAGGGAAGGAACAGGTCATGTATACCAGCGGTAGGATAGAGGCAGTGTTGCGGGAATGCCCCAGGCTTTCCAGGACTCCAGCAGGGCCACAGAATTCTGGTAGCTGTACACTCACCGGTAATGATAGTGTCTGCAGGTTTCCAGAGCCTCAGCTCTTGCAGGAAAGATTTCCTGTATTTAAGAGTGGTCTCCTGTCTAGCAGGAGACATCAGACTTCAAACAGATGCCTAGACAGTGAATACACTTGGTTGAACGGCGATCCTATTGTCCCCCTTCGCTCTATAAACCATTCTATTGTACTCCCCTTGTCTTGGCCTCTCAGCAGGTCTCCCTTAGACCCCAAAGCGATAGCAGGCTGCCGCTTAGGCTCTGTTGTATAACCGTTCACACAGGCTAGCGCCTGTTACAATTTCGATATCTGTGTTGCAGGTGTGATTGCTGTGTGATCTTTATCCCTTGATACCCATTTTGAACTAGTAGGAGTCTTATTATTAGAATAAGGGATATTGTTTATTGTAACAAAGTGATTGCTGACTAGGGTATCACCATAGGTCTGTATCTGCTAGGACCCTAGTGGGTTTCTTGTGGACTAGCATTGTACATTCTAATACTTGGAATAGCCTGGCCACTTCCGAGAGGGTGCCAACAGAAGTCTTGTAGCTTATGATAGTATTCCTTCTATCCAGCTCTTGGGTGTTATCGCTTTCTGCCACATAGGGCTCTTCATCGTTATCTGTCGTGTCTGGAGTGACTCTGATATGATTGGAGTTGATCTCCTTCTTGGGACAATCATTTGGCTTATGTCCTTATTCTCCACAGTACCAATAGGCTCCTTCTTTCTTCCATCAATATATTTTCAGTTTGCTTGGCTTCTTATGCTTAGGAGAGGTCGATTTTCTCATTGGAGATTTACATTTTCCTACTAGCTAATTGCTAGTTTGTTGAAGAGAGTTCTTAGCTTTATTTAACTTATTTCTGGTGGT
Organism: Tuber calosporum; assembly: GCA_003316355.1. Taxonomy (NCBI): domain Eukaryota; kingdom Fungi; phylum Ascomycota; class Pezizomycetes; order Pezizales; family Tuberaceae; genus Tuber; species Tuber calosporum. Next base: position 12,947 of record QFET01004601.1, read on the forward strand.
ACTAGAGGGGCTACCGTTACTCCTAGAAGCTCCTGTCTTGAATATTGTTGTATCATATCTTATTGCCAATTGGACTACTTGATTCCAGGTATTAGTATCTCATATCTGTGGTTTCACATATCTCTTGAGCCTGAGATCAATGGTGTCCAAAAGCGTTGCCTTTGTGCATAGTCTGATATAGTGTCTTTAGGCAGTGTCCCACTTAGGTCTTCTAGTTCCCCAGCAATCTTTGAAATTCTTGCACCCTTGCCTACTGAGGACTGTTTGATCTTCTGTCATTTGAGGTAGTGGTTATCTTTATTGGTTGCAGCTTCTATATACTGCTTAAATCTATTCTTGAATACCTGTAGGAAGAGTTGGTAGTTTCCAAACCCATATATGAGATTGAGGTAGGCTTTATGTACTCACCTTTCTGGGTAGGCGCCATAGTAGTCCACTAGATCCTCTGGCTCAATAAGGACATCATACTTGGATAAGGACTTCTTAACCTCCCTAAACCAGTGCTAGAGTTAGTCTGGTTGTAAATCTTCACCTTCTACACTAAACTTAGTTAGTTGTGGAAGATTGATCTTTAGTTTTCTGGGTTGTTCTGGAGTATCAGCCATCGTCCTAGATACTGGTAGGGGTCCTTGAGGGTGTCTTCAAGTGTCTGGTTCTTTTCCGTTTCCCAGAGGTAGTGGTAGTAGACTAGATGGTTCAGGAGATTCAGGAAATCTGGCAGCTGGTGTCACGCTTCTTGAGTGTATTGCAGAGAATACTAGAGTCCCAAAGTCTGTTTCCAAGATGCTCCTGGTTCTTGATCTCAATTCCTGAGCAGTCTCTTTCTACTCGATTTCTCTTTGGATGATTTGCTCTATTGTAACCTCCTCTTCAAAGTCTGTATCAATGTCTCCTAGTTGTAAGAAACTTCGTCTAGGAATAGGTGTATCGTCACATTGTCCTTTTGATTCTATATCTGGGTTATTCCGAGGTCTGCTGGGAGGTCTGGATATCCTTCAATACCTAGTGGTCGTACTCTTTCTGTATGTAATGATGTATGTAGCACCTAAGCTAGGAGTGTTTGCCCGCTGCTGCTTCTTCTAAAAAGTTATCAAGAAGAGGGAAGGGGAATCAATGCTACTCAGTATTTTCAATCCTGAGAACCAGATATCAGCTGTGGAGGTGAAAAAAAAGTAACAGGCACTAGCAAGTGTGAACGGTTATACAATAGAGCCTAAACGGAACCCAGGTATCGCTTTGGTGTCTATGGGAGACCAGCACTGATGCAAATACATGGAGAGTACAGTAGAGTAGTTTACTGAGTGAAGGGGAACAATAGGATCGCTGTTCAACCAAGTGTATCCACTGTCTAGGCATCTCTCTGAAGTCTGATATCTCCACTAGCCAGGACACAATTTTAAATACATGAAATCTTTCACATAACAGATGAGGGTGTGGAAACACACAGCCACTATTATTACTGGTCAGTGTACAGCTAGTGGAATCTTGTAAATGTGCGGAAGTGCTGGAAAGCTAAGGGCTTTCCTATAACACTGCCTCTGTCCGACTGCTTGTATACATAACCTGTTCCTTCCCTTGGAACTCCTGGGGCCCAATCCTTCTGATCCTCTAAAATATACTGTAAGCAGAGCACCAGAATCTAAAGATTCCAGTCCGGTAATCAAATACAAAAGAAATTTAATCTATGAATATATAATCTGACAAAGGAAAGTTTAACGAGAGTGGTAATAGAGGTACCGGAACAGGGCTTGTTTTGATTTCTCCTGGCCAGTCCTTCTCCGGCAAAGCCTCTAACTCAATTTCCTTTTCATCAATAAATTCCTATATATTATTTTTACTCTAGTTAACATAAATGTAAATAAAAATATTACATATTAAATATCAAGCATTAAATATTAAATAAAAGTAAAGTCAAATTACCTTCAAAATATCTTTAAATAGCCATTATATAGATATATCAAGGGGCTGTACTATCCCAGTACAGCTAGTAGATATTACTTATACTGTAATGTCATGCGCTTTAAAGGTATCCAATACATTATCAGTATTATGTCAACCAAAGAGGTCAAAAGCTACCAGTCCAGCCTATCCTTCCAGGGCAGAGACTAACTACTCCTCTATCAACTTCTCAATATTGAGAGAATTGTCATACACCTTCGGGTTAAATTTCACTCTGACTCTCAGATCATATACCTTTATCTCCCGTACAATAATTCCTACTGTTACCTTACCTCCCAAAAGAATTAGTGGTTGAACTCGCATCTCGCAATGTGAAAAAACAGTAAGCTGCAGCGTAGCCTGCCCCTTATCCCGTCCACCTGTAGACAGTTTCGCCCAAACGGTTTTAAATCCTAGTAGCTCATAGATCTGTCCCTATAGATACTCAAACGGTAATAGCTTTTTATCCATATTCCATATTTAACCTCGTTAGTATCTTCCCACCTCTTCTAGCATATCACCCAGTGCTTTTTGATCCTCCAGCCTCACTTGTGAATTTCTGTAGTTAAACTGAACCTAAGAGAGAATTGCAGCATATGAATCTGCAGGGATTTTATTGTCTTTTTTTGTCACTACTCGTAGTGTGAGGTTGTACCAGTTTAGAAATCCTATTGGAAATAATTTTATTAATAAATCTAATATGTACTATACAGTTTATCTGATCGATGTGTGATCTGATCATCTGATAGAACTGCTTTTTGCACCCA
>QFET01004604.1:0-35225 GCA_003316355.1 Tuber calosporum
GGCATTGATTTGGGGTTCAGTACTATTCTCTACGGAATAGCCCGAATACCACTCCCTCCAAGGCTTCCGGACGTTGTTTTGGTCTCTTAACTTCAACGGGATGTAACTCCGCGAGTTCTCGACGAAATCGCTTGGTTCTTTTTCCCAGGCGTAGCCAGAGATGCCCTCTCATATACCCTGCGGACAGGATCCGGTCGGACGGACGGCGACGACGTCTACAGTGTTACGAGAAAGGCTCCAATATTTCTTCTTTCTATGATTGTGAGCAACTGCACAAGGCGCCAGTGCTGTCGTCCGGGGCCAACGTCGGGGCCGGAGGGGGGTATTAGTCTGTGGAGTTTCAAACCCAGAGCTCTCCAGCTGCTCCTCTGGGCCCTCATGGGAGTTATGTGCCTAACACCAAGCCCAACCTGCGTGGTAGTGTTCAATTACCAGGGTGGATCCGGCAGGTGCATACTGTTGATCTCTTGTGTCATCAAATCTACCCACAGTCATTATTGAATTAAGCCGTCAATACTCACAATGTACTTACTGGTCGCACCATCCTGGCTTTCCGCAATGACACAGGGACTGACTTCAATGATGTACTGCTGGAGAGGATGCCTGGTGTGGAGAAACGGTATGAGGCTACCCACCATGTTGAGGTACTTGTGGATGCTGCCACTGCTGAGCCCTATGCTAGGGAATATTTCCAGAGTATCAACCTACCATTTTTTCCACCATCATGCATGAGACTCAAGATTGGAGTACCAGTTATTCTACTGCGTAATCTGAGTACCAGAGAGGGCTTATGCAACGGTACCAGAATGAGAATCATGGGGATTAGCCGCAACTGCTAGCAGGCAGCTATTCATGGTGGAATGTTCGAGGGGAAGATCTGCTTGCTCAAGAGGATTAAGCTTACCACCCTGGAAGATGATCTCACTTTCATTCTGCAGTGTTCTCAGTTCCCTAAACGCCTCTGCTTTGCCATGACTATGAACAAGTCGCAGGGCCAGTCCCTGGTTCAGGTTGGTGTCGATTTATGCACCCCTACCTTCAGTCATGGCCAGCTGTATGTGGCTCTGTCCAGGGTTACCTCACTGGATGGGCTCACTCTGCTGCCTGCAGAGAGAAACTCTTCCCTTACTGACAACATTGTCTATCCCGAAGTCCTTCTTTGACCTCTCTCTGCTACGTCTCTTACGTTTGGTATATCATACTTCCATTTTTTGCCAACTACTAGGTCAAGTATCTGGTAATATGGAGGGGGACACAATCCAGGCACTTCTAAGAGTATCTTTACTGGATGGATTGATACTCTCCCATCCAGAGATACTCATACAGTGAGAGAAAGTAGAGTTTACCCTAGGCACTCCGATGAGTGTACTGATGGCCTAACTCGCCAATGGGAACGTCAGTCCTGGTTGATCTTGATATTATGATGATAATATTTGCACTTAATCAAGGTGCTGTTTCCAGTACAGTTCGCTGTTAATAGAACATTTTTAGTTTAATTTATTATTATTAGTATTTTGTATTATAAAATCTCGTTTCGATAGGTAAATTAAACCAAATCAGATCAAGGTTATAATAAACAAAAAAAGAAAAGGAAGGAACATAGGCCGCATAAGGAGAAAGTAGAATAGTATAAACCTTTAGAGGAAAATAGGTAGAAGTACATGCAGGGGCAGGACGAATAGATTCAGTATGAACCTTTACCAGCCAAACTTCAGGAAAAGTAATAGACTCCTAGAGAAACATCAGAAAAGACATAAAGTAAGACAGTTGCTGGCAGATGATAGGTGGAGAGAAGGTGGACTGTAGGAGTACGCAGCGACAGAGCCGGGAGGCAAGACGGAATTGTCCGGCGGAAGGGAGAATGTTGGTGCGACGGAAGACGATTCCGGGACGGAGGAGGACGGCGAGGGGGAAGAGGATGGCTGGATAGAGCATGACGGCGGGACAGAAAAGTATGGCTGGTCCGAGGAGTACGGCAGGACGAAGGAGGACGGTCAGATCGAAGATGATGGCAAGACGGAAGAAGACGGCTGGATGGAAGAGGCCGGCAGGACGGAGGAGGACGATGGGATGGAAGAGGACGGTGGGCGTGAAGAGGATGGTTGGACGGAAGAGGTTGGTGGGACAGAGGATGACGGCGAGGCGGAACAGGATGGCGGGAGTGAGGAGGAGCGCAAGATGGAAGAGGATGGCGGGACTGAAGATGACGGCGGGACGCAAGAGTACGGCGAGACGGAGGAGCAAGCCGGAACGGAAGATGATGGCGAGACGGAAGAAGATGGCGAGACAGCGGAGGACGGCAAGAAAAAGATGGAGGGCAGGAAAGAGGGGGTTCCGAGACGCAGCAGGATGGATCCAAGGTTGAAGACTGCCAAAGAAAGAATTACTTAGAATATTCTTGGATGACAACAAACTGCTAATTAATTGGGTGAGAAGTGGTAAGAGAGGATGTCATACGAAACGAGGTAATTGGTTGCAAAGGGAATTTTTAATTGCTGAAAAGGGGAGTGAAGTATGTCAAGGAAAACAACGCCCAAAAGAATGATTAGGACCACCCTTGCCTTCACTATGAAAAATTTCAAATGGCAACCATGAATTTATTATGTAATTAATGCCTTCTGATTTTCTTGCAGAGCCTCCAATCGTCTTTTTATATTTCGAATTTTGAGTCTTGGTCACTCCTGGTAAACTGGCTTACTAATCAAGCTTTGGCAGAAAGTCAGGGACACAATATACAATATCCATAGCCCTGGAACAAAAGGAAAATTAAGAATCCAATGCAGGTTTGATCAATTTCAACCACACCAAAATTACAGCAACATTATTTTACACATATAAGCAGCATACACGCACTACTCGAGCACAAGGAGGGGGATGTTTGTCTTATATGTACAGGACAGTCCGCCGAGACGCGACGCACATGCACGCACTAAACTCAGCCGCCGCAAACGCCAAGATAGCTGCACCAACCTCTTTTTGTAGCTGTACCACCCATGCTCAGAAATACCCACATGATGTATATTTAGTCACCCTATAGGGCTATGATGAAATATACACTCCTGGGTATTGCTAAAAATCTTGATTTTCCCGTTTTTCGCGAGCAGAGCCACACCAGTGTACGCAACCAGCCGCGACCTTTCCTCTGGTGGCTGTGTTTCCTGCATAGCACAAGCCACACTACACCAGCCACTTAAAATATTTTCGCGGCTGCATTGCCGTACTGCATTGTGCACTGAGAGAATATTTCAGCACATTAATGGCTTGGCAGAGTCTGATATTTCTATAAAAGGAGGCCTCTCCCCCCTCTTTGCTTTCCTTCTACACTATCCTCATCCTGTGCAACCTCCACCACCACCTTCCTCCTCTACCTCTGGCCTGTAGTATCACCAATTCTACAGTATTACAAATGCAAAGAACAAAAACAATTTCTAAACCAAAAAATAGCCAAATTTCTATCTCCAGATATATTCAAAATGAACCTGCACTAATATGCCTAAAACTAAATCAAATTAATAAAACTTATATACAAAATAAAATATGAAGTAAATATCAAAATCACATGTATAAATATATAAAAGAAATGTGAATTAAATTACATATAAGTACTATATAAGATAAACATAAAATACAAATAAATCAATTCATGAATGAAAATTGAAAGCATGCTTGTGAAAAGCAAGGACATGAATCAATCAAGGAAATGCTAACTAGAACAATATAAATTTTCCAAGTAAATTGAACTGTCCAGTACCAAAATTGGATTATATTAAATTAAAAGTATGCTAAAACAGGGAAATATAAAATCAAAACCATACCAATCATAACAATACAATCTGTAATTTTACAAACAAGAATACATGTTAGAACAATTTAAGCAACACCAGGTGGATATTAAAAGAAGACTCTATAAATGTGACCACAAGTAATCATAATTCTTTTATATACTCAGCAGAACCACTTTACGCAGTCAAAATTGCAAGCAAATAAACGCATGCAATATAATTCAAAAACAAAATTACTTGGGCTTCTGTCTATAGCCCTTGATACCAGTGTAGGCATGATATGATACAACTGATAACGGCCCCGTACGGTGCTATTCAGTACTGTAGCCTTACTTCTTCCAGGCTCTTAGGGCCTTAAACTCCACTCATTAATTTATCACCAAGCCTTTTCTTCTTTCTATGTACCCTTTTCTACCTCGTTGCCCTTATACACCATTCCCCTCTCCAATTGCAGAAAACAGTAGAGTACCTTCTATCCTGCTTGCCTACCCAACTGTATTGATGACTCCTGAAGTGCTCTTATCCTTCAACTCTATCTTTTCTTCGCCCGCAAAGTCTGATCAGTACCTTTCCCACCACCTGTAAGCGGCCTGAGATGCAGTGCTGCACACGATGTAGGAAAGGCAAACCTTTGCCAGATTTTGACTGCGATCCTAGAGGCCACCAGCGAAAAACGTGCCGCGAATGCCTGGTAAGCAACTACTACCCACCACAACCATATACCTTTGGCTATAATCTAATTATATTCTTGATAGTGCAAGGCAAGGAGGAGGAGGAGTGGTGGAATGGTACCAGCAGTTGTAGCGACATTAGTGGTTGTTGGCGCGAGGGACCAGAAAGTTGACAGAGTTGGTTAGTTTGTCCCGTCCAGTATGATCAAATGAACTACTGAAAAATAATGGCTAAGATATGCAGGATTTCAGGGAAAGCGCTGTGTGGTCTGTGTGGAGGACAAGGGTCTCCAGGAATTTGGTGACGATAGTTGGGGTTACCTTCTTGCCTCGTGCCGCAGCTGTTTTGTGAGTGCCCTATCGATTATACGAACCCATGCAGTTTAGAAAATGGTTACTAATATGACAAGATGATTAAAGAGGATTCCGACAACCAGGGACAAGAACAGCTGCTGGCAAGAATGACGGAGGAAGAAGCAACACAGGTACGGGTTGAAGTGGGTGGATCTGGGGAGGGAGAGATTTTTAGAGGCACAGCAGGGAATGCTGGTGCTGCAATTATTGTACCCCTTGCATTTGCAGGACCAGGTAGGCTTGAATTATTTACAGCTGAAACACTCTAGCTGACATGATTGACCCGATATGGAAAGGATGGAGGCAATAGAAGGCTAGCTTTGTTGCCGCTGTAGGGAGAGAAAGAGGGTAGCGGACTTTGATTGGGATGGGAGAGGAGTACTACGGAAGACCTGCAAGGTCTGTCTGGTATGTTTTTTCCGTGAGGCCCGAGTACAAGGAATATCTCAGTGCAGTAGGCTAAAAGGGAATATCATGGAAACAGGCACGTAGTCGTCAGCGGGATATAGTGGCCCGAGGATTTGAGGTCACTGAGGAGGCGGCAGTTACAGTAATCGAGCTCTCTGCTAGGCAACCGAGAATGGCCAGAAGTATGGCACAGGAGGAGGGAAATCTGTTTGTCTCTGATCCGGGAGGACATGAGCCAGCGGGGCTGCCCCTTCGAACCAATCTCGCTTTTGTTGACCAGAGTAGCCGGTGGACTGCCCATGATTTGAGGAGGATCGACCGGAGGTGTACAGACTGCCATGCATTATACTGGATATCGGAGTTTGCAACCAACCGACCGCGCGGGCGGGAGGTGAGCTATGAGTCGTGCTGCAAGCATAGAAAGGTGGTGATTGAGGCTCTGCGTCCACTGCCGGAGCCCCTCAATGGCCTGATAAGTGGAGTCGATGCTCAGTCAAGGGCATTCCGGGACGGGCTACGCAGGTGGAACTCTCTATTCGCCTTCACCAGCATCAAGTTCAACATGGACCCCAGGACGGGTCCGATAGGGGGAACATTCCAACTGTTCCAGGTGAAGGGTGACGTGTATCATAGGCAGGGCCCTCTGGTGCCTGCAGGAGATCGAGATGGCCAGTTTTCTCAGATGTACCTCTATGATTCGGTAATGGCAGCGTAACTCAGAGCTAGCCGTGCACCTGAATTGGATGCCCAACTGCTCCGTTCCTTGACCTTGATGCTGCAAGAGTCCAAGGAACTGATCCGGATCTACCTGACGGCTCAGGAGCGGTTTGTGCAGATTGTGGGCTCGGAGGACAACTTTCGAATCATTCTGAATCCACAACTGCACCTGGTGGTGGAGAGGGGTGCCGATCTGATGCGCGAGAACCTACCAGTGGCAGATGAAGTCTCCATGATTCTGCCACAGGAGTATGAAAGTGGGGGATTCAGGGACATCATTCTGGCCAGGAGGGTCAATGGGTGTGATGTAGCCAATCCATTCACCCTTATCAACCCAAATCATCCCTCCTACCTTCCCCTCCAGTATGTTCTTCTCTTCCCTTATGTAGAACCTGGTTGGAACTGGGGAAGGAGCCTAGAAAATGCTCAAGGGAATGGCCAGGACTGAAGCATGAACAAGCGCGCTTTCTATAGGTTTCGGCTGCATACCAGGCTCGAGGAGCCAGCCACCCTCTTCCATGAGCAGAGGTTGTTCCAACAGTTTGTTGTAGACGCCTGGGCTGTCTGCGATCAAAACAAACTGGCTTGGCTACGCACCCACCAGAGGGAACTCCGTGCCGAAGTCTACAATGGGCTGGCGGACGTTCTGGAAGCTGGGGATGATGATCTTGCGCAGGTGGGAAGGATGGTGATTCTACCATCAAGTTATGTGGGAGGGAATAGGTTCATGCAACAGCTGTACCAGGACAGCATAGTGATTGTGCGCCGCATTGGCAAACCTTCGCTGTTCATAACCTTCACCGCAACCCCAAAGTGGGTTGAGATTGAGCGCGAGCTGATACCATTTCAAACCGCAGTGGACCGGCCGGACCTGGTAGCTCGCGTCTTCAATCTAAAGGTACGAGATCTTCTAGACCAGATCAGGCACAAGGAGATCTGGGGTACTTGGCTTTGTTGGGTCTGGACTATCGAGTACCAGAAGCGGGGACTCCCACATCTACAGCTCCTGGTGTTCCTCAAGACGGACCACTAGTTCCTGACACCCGCTAATATCGATGGGTTCATCAGTGCGGAACTTCCCAGTGGCGATGACGATCGCAGTCAGGAACTGAGAGATATCATTAGAATGACAATGGTACACTCGCACTGTGCTGGTGGGAATGGTCAGGCAGCCTGCATGCAGGGCCTTTATCCACTCACCACCCTGACCTGCCGCAAGGGCTATCCATGTCCCTTCCAAGAGGAGACGATCATCACCGCGGATAGTTATCCCACCTATCGGAGGAGGGACACAGGGCAGTCGTTTACAGTGGCGGTTCGGAGGAGGGGAGCTGATGTTATGGCTGTCATCGACAATCGAAGGGTGGTACCCTACAGTCCATACTTGGCTCTCCGCTACAAGGGACACATCAATGTGGAGGTGTGCGGGTCTATCAAAGCTGTGAAATATATTCACAAGTACATTTACAAGGGTGGGGATCGCGCTACTGCTGTGCTCGAATGTGACAACGAGGAGATCAAACGGTATCTCCATGGACGCTACATTGGTCCAACGGAGGCGGTATGGCGCTTGTCCGAATTCAAAACCCACAACGAGTTGCCTACCATGCAGCACCTCGCCCTACACCTTCCAGGGCATCAGCCAGTCTACTTCTCGGAGGGTGCAGATCCAGAGGCCATACGTGAGGCTATGGATGGCAAGCTTACCACCCTCCTTGCATACTTCAAGTACAATGAAGAGGAGGATGATGGAAGGCGGTATTTGTACCACGAATTCCCTGAGCACTATGTCTATACAGCCCGCGGGGGATGGAGGCCGAGGAGTCAGCGTTTTTCCATTGGTCTCATGTATGCAGCCAGCCCCCTGATGGGAGAACGCTACTACCTGCGGTTACTTCTGACTGTTGTGCGAGAGGCCAGGAGCTTTGAGGATCTGCGGACGGTAGATGGGTTGGTCCATAACACCTTTAGGGGTGCCTGCAGGGCGCTGCGGCTGCTGGAGGATGATGGAGAGTGGGTGGCAGTCTTCCGTGATGGTAGGGAGTTTATGACCGGTAGGGGATTGTGGCAAATAATTACCGTTTCCCTTCAACATACCACTGTCATGGACCCACCCCATAATTGGGAACTGTTCAAGGACAGTTTTTGTGATGACCTGCAGCGCCTGCTCGTGACAGGCAGGGTTATTGTGCCGGCTGGGGGAGAAGGTATGGGAGAAAGCCTGTATCTCGACTATGGGCTGCACCTTGTGGAACTGCTGCTCGTGGAGTATGGAAAGACTCTGGCAGATTATGAGCTCCCCCAGCCGGTGTTGGCTTGGAGGGTGACAGTGAGAAGGGAATGGAGGAATACAATGATTGGGGAGGAGATGGGGTATGACATGGAGCAGGAGAGGGAAGCATTCAGTGCGATGCGCCAGCAGTTGAATGAGGATCAGGTGGCAAGTTTTGATGCCATTGTGGCTGCGGTGGAGAACCACGAGCAGGACCCGCAGCAGCATCACCAGTCCAGCGCCTTCTTCCTTCATGGGCCCGCTGGTACTGGCAAGACCTTCCTCTACAATTATCTGTGCAGCCATTTCCGATCCCGGGGCAAGATAGTACTGTGCGTCGCGTCCTCCGGGATAGCCGCACAGCTTCTGCCAGGGGGGAGGACCGGACATTCAAGGTTCAGGATCCCGCTTTCGAAGGACATGCATGCGGTATGCAACATTGCGCGAAACTCGCAACATGCGGAGTTGATCCGCCAAACAGCCCTGATCATTTGGGATGAGTGTGCGATGCAGGACAAGTTCTGTTTCGAGGCAGTCAATCGCACCTTGAATGGCATCTGCAATGCCGGTAACCAGGCGGTATTTGGTGGGATACCTAGAGTAGTGGGTGGTGACTTTACCCAGATCTTGCCTGTGATAGGCCGGGGTACTAGGCAGGCCACTGTGCTTGCCTGCATCCAACATGGCTCGATCTGGGCCCGCGTGAGGATCCTCAAACACAAGACAAGTATGCGAGTCACTGCTAGTCACACCAATAGGATCTGCCTCACCTTGCTCAATGATCTGGTTACCGAACCTACCCTGCGTGGCAGTATTCAATTGCCAGTGTGGATCCGCCACGTGTCTTTAGTTGATCTGCTATGCGATCAATTGTATCCACAGACATTATTGAATGAAGCAGTAACCAAACACCAAGCTCTTGTTGGTCGTGCGATCCTCGCCTTCCGCAATGATACGGTGTCTGATTTCAATGATGTTCTGTTGGTGAGAATGCCTGGCGTGGATAGACGCTATGATGCTGCCAACCATGTCGAAGTTACTGAGAATGCTGGTGCCGCTGAGCCCTATGCTATGGTATATCTGCAGAGTATAAACCTCGCATCTATTCCGCCTTCCTGCCTGCGACTCAAGATTGGAGCCCCAGTTATTCTACTGCGCAATCTGAGTCCCAGGGAGGGTTTATACAATGGCACCAGGATGAGGGTGGTGGGGATCAGCCGTAACTGTTTACAGGTTGTGATTCTTGGTGGAAAGTTTGATGGTATGATCTGCATCCTTCCGCGGATCAAGCTTACCACTACAGAAGAGGATCTCCCCTTCATCCTGCAGCGTTCTCAGTTTCCAGTCCGTCTATGCTTTGCCATGACTGTGAACAAGTCTCAGGGTCAGTCCCTTGAGCAGGTTGGTGTAGATGTACGCACCCCTGCCTTCAGTCATGGGTAACTCTATGTGGCCTTGTCAAGGGTCACATCGCTGGATGGACTAACGCTCCTACCCTCCGAGCTAGCCCCTACCCATACGGATAACATAGTTTATCCCGAAGTCCTTATTTGACCTTTCTCTGGTATGTCTCTTACTTGTTTGGTATATCCTACTTACCTTCTTTGCTAACTACTACTTGAAGTATCCTGTAATATGGAGGGGGTGACAATCCAGGCACTGCTAAGAGTAACGTCACTGGATGGATTGATACTATCCCATCCAGTGATACTCAAACAGTAAGAGAAAGTACAGTTTACCTGAGGCACTCGTATGAGTGTACTGATGGCCTAACTCGCCTTTTGGAACGTCAGTCCTGGTTGAGCTTTATATTATGATTATAATATTTACACTTGATCATGGTACTGTTTCCAGTACAGTTCGCAGTTAATGGAACATTTATTAGTTTGATTTATTATTATTAGTATTTTGAATTATAAAATCTTGTTTCGATAGGTAAATGAAATCAAATAAGACCAAGAGTATATATAATAAACAAACAATCAACGGAGGGAACATATGCAGCTTAAGGAGAAAGCAGAACAGTATAAACCTCCACAGGGAATTAGGTAGAAGTACAAGCAGTGGCAGGACAAATAGATTCAGCATGAACCTATACAAGCCAAACTTGCAGAAAAAGAATAGACTCCAAGAGAAACGTCAGACAAGAGATAGAATGAGACAGTTGCTGGCAGATGCCGGCAAGGGAGAAGGGGGACTAAAGGAGTACGCTGGGGTAGAGGAGGACGGCAGGACGGAGGAGGACTGCGGGACGGAGCAGGATGGCTGGAGGTGGCCAGACGCTAGGACGGATGAGAACGGTAGGATGATAGAGGATACACAACAGATGAGGGTGGTAGGACGGGGAGGATGGTATGACCGATTAGGACGGCCGGTGGAGGAGGAGGGTTGGACCGAGGAGGACGGTAGGACAGGCGAGAATGGCCTGACGCAGGAGGATCGCATAAGGGAAGAGCATGCCAGTATGGAGGTGTATGCCAGGATAGAGGTGGACGGGAGTATGGTGGAGGATGGGAGGATGGTGGAGGACAGGAGTATGGAGGAGCACCGGGAGACAGTCAAGGACGGGAGGACGGAGGACCGGAGGATGGAGGAGGATGGTGCAAAGGTTGATGACCCCTAAAGAAAGAATTATTAGTATATTATTCAATTTCAGAAAAGGTGCGAGGAATAGGGGAGGAATTGGTAAGGTAAGGGGTAATGAAAAGGAAGGTGTTTGGGTGCCAATGTAATTTATAAATGTTGAAAAAGGGAGAGAAGAGAGAAAAGGAAAACAAGGTGATAAAGATTGAGCAAAACAACCAAAATCCTTCACCTTGCAAAAAATCCTAATGGCAACCAACTATCGATTATGTAATCAACCCACGTAGAAGCTCTCTCAGAGCCTCAAATGTACTTGTTTTTCTTTTCATATTTTGAGCCTCGTTCAGGCAAGGTAAACTCACTTAGTAACCAACCATTGTCACAAACAAGGGACCCAATAAGCTACCACCATACCCCTGTCATCATAGGAAAAGTATAATACAACTGGACCTCTATAGATCTTGGACCACAAGTATATTACGACCACAAGGCCGTACACTTACTTCAAGCATACGCGCCTCCTCGAGCACGAGGAGGGGGACGCTAGTCTTATATGTAACAGACAGTCCGCCGAGACGCGGATCTTATCTGATAATCCGAACATTTTGCGTGCACCTCGGCGTCCGCAACTCCTTAGGGCTGTAATGAGATGTACACCCCTGGGTATTTCTGAGAATCTTTATTTTGCTGTTCGCACACCGTAGCCACACGTGCGCATGCAACTAGCCACAGCCGACACACTCGTGGCTGTCCACTATTACTTTAAGCCTGTGTTCCGAAGTATAGCCCTGGGTATTTCTGAGGATCTTTATCTTGCTCTTCGCTCGCCATAACCGCTGGTGCGCACCCAATGAGCCACCGCCGAGGTACACAGTGGCTGTGCTATACCCATGCTGCATTGTGCGTACCACAGTATTTTTGGTCACCGCAAAGCTTGGCCAGTGCACCCCCTGCTTTATAAGGAGGCCTTCCCTCCTCCTTTTTCACTGCTCCCTCCATATCTGCCCACTCCCGCATTGTTCTGCCATCTTTGCCTACTCTTGCTTTGCCATAATACCATAGTATCAGATAACCAAGGAAAATACAATAGATTAAAACAAAATAAAAATTAAGATAGAAACAATAATAATAAATAAAATACCAGCAAGTCTAACTACTGCAAATACAAAAACTACAAATTGTTAAAATAAATAAAGGTTTCCTGAGATGAAAATAAATTATAATATGTTCAAAATAAAATACCAACAATCCTTGAATGAAATTAAACAAACAACCACTATATAAATAGTCAACCTAAAAATTTCTGCAAGAAATCAAAGGGAAAAGATGTAAAAATAGGAAAGTCCATATTAGTGGCACCATTTCTGTCTTGTGTAACCATTTCACTTAGTTTCAGTAGTATGATATAGGAATATGCATGCAAATTGATAGTTGCTAGATACTTTTAATTTGATTTATAGATTTTCAAATCATAATATTAAATTCTATGATTTCCCTTACCCACCTGTAATTATATGGTCCTTTGAAGATATTATATTTGTAGTCATTCTCAGTGCTGCACTACTATGTATATCCCATCCTAATAGTGCTCTATCTTGGTTGCAATAACTATACAGTTTATTTTTTCACCTTCTACCTTTTCTTTATATATTTACCAGCACTTCCCCTCACAATCATCCTCTATATCCTCTCTATCAACCATCACTTCCCCACCTCCAGCTTCCCTTGATACAACACATAATATCTACTACCAACTTCTCTGTTAAACACAGTATTGAAGTAAAGGTCTGTTAACCTATACTTTGCCTCTATTCCAAAGGACTCTCTTGGTAAGAAAACCACCTTACATTTAAACCCAATGACTAGAGATTGGTAGCGGGGAAAGATGCCACGTTGTGTACGATGCAGGAAGGATAAGCTACCACTTGACTTCGACCACGATCCCACAGGGACTTTGAGGAAAACTTGCCACCCCTGTTTGGTATATAATTAATGATTCCTCCGTCAATCTTTACCGCTTAAATTGGATGCTAATTGTCCTTAATGACTTTCCAGTTAAGATATAAAAGTGGGCGGAAAAGGAGGCGTCAGGTATCTAAGGCGGTTCCGGATAGAGAGCAGGAAGGAGGAATCCTGGTGGATGTAGAAGGTAAGGACTTGATCAAATTTATAGAAGATTATGAAGGTTAACTATAACAAGGGAGTGTAGGAGTCTACCAGAAAAGGTGTATAACGTGCGGGCAGGATAAGGGACTCAGGGAGTTTGATGATGATGAGCAGGGGTATCTCAATGAAACCTGCCATTAGTGCTTGGTAGGCCATTTCCCGCATGACGAGAGAGCCGGTATTATGATTTTGAACGCTAATGGAATTGCCAAAATATAAAGGTTGCAGAATGGAGGAGAAACCAGGAAGGGTTTTTGCAATTAGGAGAGGCACCACCTGTTGTGAGTGATCAATCCCAGGGTGTCCAAGCACTACCACAGATCCTTCAACCTAGGATTGTGGAGGTTGTGGAAACTGGGAATGAGGTGTGGGCAGGAGATGAGGCGCAATATCAACCATGATTTTATATGAACTAACTAAGATATAATGTTGTAGAAGGTGGTAGGAGTCGAAGGGGAAGGTGCCAAGGATGCAAAAGGGATAAGGATTTGGGTCACTTTGAGGAAGATTGAAGGGGGGGTCTGCGGTTAACATGTAAGACATGTTTGGTATGTTATTGATTCTGATAAAGGATTAGAATGATGAGGATGATTTATGGCAAGCTAACCAAGGATGTTGGAAATGTCAAGGATTGGGGTGCGCAGAGCGGCAGTGGAGGAAGTTCCAAATAGGTAAGGTCCTACAGTTCCTATGACGGAAGGATTGGATGGAGCCAGAGTCGTGATAGCTGGTATTGAGTACTCTGGTCTGGAGCTGGTAGTTCCATTGGCTGAAGGACCAGCCTGGGGAGAGGAGGATGGGTTACGTGCGGCCCGGGTGGAGGGAAACCTGGTAGTTCCTATTGCAGAAGGACCAGCGCTAGGGATGTTGCCGTTACGGTCCCATCTTGCCTATATTGGCCAAAGTGCTCAATGGATGGCCCATGACTTGGGCAGGATGGAGAGGAGGTGTACTGCTTGCCATGCTTTGCACTGGATCTCAGAATTGGCAACCAACCAACCACGAGGTAGGGAGGTTAGCTTTGAGGTCTGCTGCAAGCATGGTAAGGTGGAGGTAGAGAGGATGCGGGTGCTACCAGAGCTCCTCAATTCTTTAAAGAGTGGACCTGATGCACGAGCAAGGACATTTCGGGAGGGGCTGCGTAGGTGGAATGACCTCTTTGCCTTGACCAGCATCAAGTACAACTCCT
This sequence comes from Tuber calosporum, assembly GCA_003316355.1. Taxonomy (NCBI): domain Eukaryota; kingdom Fungi; phylum Ascomycota; class Pezizomycetes; order Pezizales; family Tuberaceae; genus Tuber; species Tuber calosporum. The sequence continues at coordinate 14,143 of QFET01004604.1, forward strand.
ACAACCGGACTTGAGAGATTGGGGGTACCTTTCAACTCTTCCAGGTGCATGGGGCTCTCTATCATAGGCAGGGCCCATTGGTACCTGCGGGGGATTGTGAGGCGCAATACTCACAGATCTACCTCTACGATCCTGCCCTCGCCGCGCAGGTTAGGGGCCGCCGCGCACCTAAATTGGATCCCCATTTGATCCAGTCCTTGACCTTGATGCTGCAGGATTGCAACCCTCTCATCCACATTTACCTCACGGCTCAGGAGCGGATTGCAGACCTTGCTGCCACGGAGTACAACTTTCGCCTACTCCTCAATCCACAACTACGCCTGGTTGTGGAGAGGGGGGCTGATCTGAGGCGCGAGAACCTTCCTGTTGCAGATGAAGTCTCCATGATTTTGCCACAGGAAAGTGAAAGTGGGACCTTTAGGGATATTGTCCTGGCCAGGAGGGTGAATGGAGATAATGTGGGAAGCCCTTTTACCCTAATTAATCCCAATCATGCCTCCTACCTTCCGCTCCAGTATGTTATCCTGTTCCCTTTTGGAGAACCAGGCTGGAATTGGGGAAGGGCCTTGAGAGATGGCCAGGGTGGTGGAAAGGACAAATCACTAGCCCAGCGGGCTTTCTACAGGTTCCGTCTGCACACCCGATCTGGTGAGCCGGCCACCCTCTTTCGTGCGCAAAGATTGTTCCAGCAGTATGTAGTTGACGCCTGGGCGGTGTGTGATCAAAACAAGCTGGCTTGGCTCCACTCCCACCAGAAGGAATTCCGGGCCGAAGTCTACAATGGTCTGACTGATGTTCTGGATGCTGGGGATGCCAATCTTGCGCAGGTTGGAAGGAGGGTGATTCTACCGGCGTGTTATGTGGGGGGTGATAGGTTTATGCAACAGCTGTACCAAGACAGCATTGCAATTGTACGTCGGTTTGGCAAACCTTCGCTATTCATAACCTTCACTGCTAACCCAAAGTGGGTTAAGATTGAACAAGGGCTGCTGCCTCATCAAACCGCAGCTGATCATCCGGATCTTGTAGCGAGGGTGTTCAATCTCAATGTACGAGATCTCCTGGATCAGATCCGGCACAAGGAAGTCTTTGGACCATGGCTGGGTTGGGTCTGGACTATCGAGTACCAGAAGCGTGGCCTCCCACATTTGCACCTATTGGTATTGCTCAAGACGGACCACCATTTCCTGACAGCGGCAAATATCGATCAATTTATCAGTGCTGAACTTCCCACGGGGGATGATGACCGCAGTCAGGAACTGAGGGGTATCATTCAGACATGTATGGTACACTCTCACTGTGCTGGCGGAAATGGTCTTGCACACTGTATGCAGGGGCTGGATGTATTTTCTGCCGCCACCTGCCGTAAGGGCTATCCGCGTCCATTTTTAAAGGAGACGAAAATCACACCGGATAGTTATCCCACCTACCGGAGGCGGGATACAGGGCAGTCATTCATAGTGGCGGTTCGTAGGAGGGGAGCTGATGTTATGGCTCTCAGGGACAATAGGAGGGTGGTTCCCTACAGTCCATACTTGGCTCTCCGCTATAAAGCACACATCAATGTGGAGGTGTGCAGGTCTGTCAAAGCTGTGAAATATATTCACAAGTACATTTATAAGGGTGGGGATCGCGCTACCGCGGTGCTGGAAACCGAGAACAATGAGATTAAGCGGTACCTCCAAGGACGATATATTGGTCCTACGGAGGCAGTGTGGCACTTGTTTGAATTTAAAACACACAACGAGCTGCCCACTGTGCAACACCTTGCCCTGCAACTTCCAGGCCATCAGCCAGTCTACTTTAGTGAGGGAGCCAATACGGAGGCCCTACGCCTGGCTTTTGATGGCAAACTCACTACCCTGCTGGCATCGTTCAAGTACAACGAAGAACACGAGGATGGAGGGGGCTATTTGTACCTTGAATTCCGCGAGCATTACGTCTACACTGCGAGTGGTGGGTGGAAGCGCAGGGGTCAGCGGTTTTCAATTGGTCGCATGTATGCCGCCAGCCCGTTGATGGGTGAACGCTATTACCTACGCTTGGTACTGACAGTTGCAAGGGGACCTAGAAGCTCTGTAGACCTGAGGACGGTATATTAGATGACCCATGAGACCTTCAAGGGTGCCTGCAGAGCGCTGCGGCTCTTGGAGGATGATGGGGAGTAGAAGGACCTATTCCGAGAAGCGAAAGAGTTCAAGACTGGCAAGGCGCTCCGGCACCTATTCTCCCTTGTTCTTCGGCATACGACGATCGCAAACCCGCTTGGGATCTGGCAGGAGTTCAAGGAGAGCTTTTGCGATGACTTGGCGCTCAGGCTGGTCTTGGGCATGGTGGATATACCGGTTGGGGGACATGCTTTTGTTGGAATCCTGTACCTTGATTATGGCTTGCACTTGATTGGGCAACAGCTTAGAGAGTATGGGAAGTCCTTGGCGGATTTTGAGCTCCCCTTGCCGGTTCTGGATTGGAGGGATAGGGAGAGTCGGGAGATGGGTAATGGAATCATCAGGGAGGAGAAGGGGTATAATGTGGAGTGGGAGGTTGAGGGTTTTGCAGCAATGCGAGAGCAGTTGAATGAGGATCAGGTGACCGCCTTTAATTCTATTATTGCTGCGGTGGAGAGCCAGGAGCACGACCCGCAGCAGCATCACCAGTCCCGTGCCTACTTCCTTCATGGACCAGCTAGGACTGGCAAAACCTTCCTCTACAACTGTCTCTGTAGCTATTTTCGATCTCTGGGTAAGATAGTACTGTGCGTCGCGTCCTCCGGGATAGCGGCACAGCTTCTGCCCGGGGGGAGAACTGCCCATTCATGGTTCAAAATTCCGCTTTCGAACCACATGCAAGCTGTATGCAATATCCTGTACAACTCAAAGCTTGCGGATTTGATCCGTTAAGCCTCTCTTATCATCTGGGATGAGGTTCCCATGCAGCATAAGGCATGCTTCGAAGCGGTATCTAGAACCTTGAATGATATCTGCAATAACGGTGACGGGGGAGTGTTTGGTGGGATACCTACAGTACTTGGTGGTGACTTTGCCCAGATCTTGCCTGTTATTCGCCGGGGTACCCGGCATGATACAGTGCAAGCCAGTATTCAACATGGCTCGCTCTGGGCAAGGTTACAAGTCTTAAAACTGAAGACCACTATGCGTGTCACTGCCAGTGATGCTAATAGGGTCTTTCTCACATTTCACGAGGATCTGGTCACCAAGCCCAACCTGTGTGGTAGTGTTCAATTACCAGGGTGGATCCGCCAGGTACCTACAGTTGATCTGTTGTGTCATCAAATCTACCCACAGTCATTGTTGAATGAAGCCGTCAATACTCACAATGTTCTTGATGGTCGCGCCATCCTAGCCTTCCGCAAAGACACAGTGACTGACTTCTATGATGTACTGCTGGGGAGGATGCCTGGTGTGGAGAAATGGTATGAGGCTACCAACCATGTTGAGGTCCTTGAGGATGCTGCCACTGCTGAGCCCTATGCTAGGGAATATTTCCTGAGTATCAACCTACCATTATTTCCGCCATCATGCCTGAGACTCAAGATTGGAGCACCAGTTATTCTACTGCGCAATCTGAGTCCCAGAGAGGGCTTATGCAACAGTACCAGAATGAGAATCATGGGGATTAGCCGAAACTGCTTGCAGGCAGCTATTCTGGGTGGAAAGTTCGTGGACAAGATCTGCTTGCTCCAGTGGATCAAGCTTACCACCCTGGAAGATGATCTCCCTTTCATCCTGTAGCTTTCTCAGTTCCCTATACGCCTCTGCTTTGCCATGACTGTGAACAAGTCGCAGGGCCAGTCCCTTGTTCAGGTTGGTGTCGATTTACGCACCCCTGCCTTCAGTCATGGCCAGCTGTATGTGGCTCTGTCCAGGGTTACCTCACTGGATGGGCTCACTCTGCTGCCTGCAGAGAGAAACTCTTCCCATACTGACAATATTGTCTATCCCGAAGTCCTTCTTTGAACTTTCTCTGGTACGTCTCTTACGTTTGGTATATCCTACTTCCATTTTTTGCCAACTACTAGGTAAAGTATCTTGTAGTATGCAGGGGGTCGTAATCCAGGCACTGGTAAGAGTAACTTTACTGGATGGATTGATACTCTCCTATCCAGGGATACTCATACAGTAAGAGAGAGTACAGTTGACCTGAGGCACTCCGATGAGTGTACTGATGGCCTAATTCGCCATTTGGCACGTCAGTCCTGGTTGAGCTTGATATTATGATTATAATATTTGCACTTGATCATGGTACTGTTTCCAGTACAGTTTGCTGTTAAAGGAATATTTTTAGTTTGATTTATTAAAATTAGTATTTTGTTTTATAAAATCTCGTTTCAATTGGTAAATTAAACCAAATCAGACCAGGGTTATAATAAACAAACAAGCAAAGGAAGGAACATAGGCCGCATAAGGAGAAAGTAGAATAGTATAAACCTTTAGACCAAAACAGTTAGAAGTACAAGCATGGGCAGGATGAATAGATTCAGTATGAACCTATACAAGCCAAACTTCCGGAAAAAGAATAGACTCCAAGAGAAATATCAGAAAAGTCATAGAATAAGGCAGTTGCTGGCAGATGCCAGGAGGAGAGAAGGGGGACTGTAGGATTACGGAGGGACAGAGGAAGGAGGTAAGACGAGAGGCTGGCGGAATGGAGAATCACAGTGAGACGGAAGACGATAGCAGGACGGAGGAGGACGGCAGGACGGAGGAGGACGGCAGGACGGAGGAGGACGGCAGGACGGAGGAGGACGGCAGGACGGAGGAGGACGGCAGGACGGAGGAGGACGGCAGGACGGAAGAGGACGGCAGGACGGAGGAGGACGGCAGGCCGGAGGAGGACGGCAGGACGGAGGAGGACGGCAGGCCGGAGGAGGACGGCAGGACGGAGGAGGAGGTAGGACGGAGGCAGACGGCAGGACGGAGGAGGAGGTAGGACGGAGGAAGACGGCAGGAGGGTGGACGATTGCCAGATGGGCGGTGGAGGCAGGACAGAGGACAATGGGAGGATGCAAGGAGGAGGCAGGACGGAGGAGATTGCCAGACGGGTGGTGGAGGCAGGCCAGAGGACTAGTGGAGGATGGAAGGAGGAGGCAGGACGGAGGACCGAGGTAGGACAGAGTAAAGTGGATGAAGGTAACTGTTGCTCAAGAAATTAGTAGTTGTTCAATGCTATAGGGAAAAGTAAGTGAAAATAGATTCCTGGTTGATAAATTGGAAGAGTATGCGTGGTGAAGGGAAAAATTATTCGTAGACACCCTTGGACTGGATAAAAAAGTGCTTGAAAAACGGTGTAGGAAAGCTGTAAGAAACACTGATTAAACTGGTTATATTCCTGCAGCAGGAAAAGGTTTTCATTGTAAGCAAACAATCCTTATCAAGAAAATTTACACAATACAGGTTAGGGCCCACAGCCTACTGATTTTTCAGAAAATAAAGTTGCAACTTTTTTAAGCCTCGTACTTACCTAGCAACCATTTTTACCACCAACAAAATTGTGAAAACTTTACGATTTACTAGCCACAAACTTGGGCAAATCTTGCTATTTACAACAAATACAATTACGATATTTACTACACTTAACAAAGCCACCATACGCGCACTCCTCGAGGACGAGGAGGGGGATGCTAGTCTTATATGTAGCGGACAGTCCGCCGAGCGCGCCCAAATCTCTTGGCGCGTGCCACTGTGTGCACCCGCATGAAGCTGCCGCACCAACTCGTTTTTGCGGCTGTGCAGTGCGCATGCTCAACTGCGCCCACAGGGAATATCTGCTCACAACAACGCTTGGCAAGGCTTGGCGATGTCTCTCCCTTCTATATAAGCACCTGTTCCCCCCTCACTCTCCCTTTTTACTACCATCTTTCATCCTTCTGCTACTTCTGCCATATCATGCTTCCACCACCACCAGCCTCCACCACTGTCACAAATCTCCTCCTTTGACCTGTACCCACCAATTATGCTGCATAAAATATAATAAGCTAAAGATTAAATTAAATTAAATTAAAGTTATTATATGCACAACATGAATTACATAAATACCTACTTGCTCAAAACATAAAACAGAAATATTTGATCTCTCCTTTGAACTCCTTGCATATGTAAATACAAATCAATTCTGAGATATGCGGAGGACACATAACGATTTTGCCACTAAATTGATGGTATTGGTAAAATGATATAAATACTAGCAGGATTACCATCACCCTATGAAAAATATTAGAAAACCAGGGAATAATAAAACAATTTGTAAATAAATGAAGCAAAATAAATTTGTTCCTTTGTGACACCTTGCCTAATACTCCAGTTGCTTACTGAATATGTAATATCACTTATTAGGCAGCCATCAAGGTAGTAGATATAGTTTGAATAAGCCCTAAAACCTCATTCGAATTCAAGAGTTGATCTTCTCCCCTCCTATCCCTTTATCTAGCTATTGACTTTTCCCTTCGTCCTCTACCCCTTTTTACTTACCTCCACCACTATATTTAAAACATCCTTAACACTTTTACCCCTCATTTCCATGGTAAGCAAGCAAGTTTGTAGCAATTATTTTTCTCCTCCGTCTCCCTTTCTTCGGTCATAATGTCTCCTAATTGCAAATACCGGAAGGTCATTTACAGTACGATGCCGCGTTGCAATAGATGTCGACAAAACAAGTATACACCGGAGTTCGACACCGACGGGAAAGGACTTTTGCGGAGGTCATGTCAGGGTTGTTTGGTATATTTTCTTCAAACGACCATATATATTATCATAAAATGGATATCCTAATTCCGAGTGAATGTTGAATAGGCACGAGTACAAGCAGCAAGACGACGAGAGCCACTGCTACCAATGGTACCGAAGGAGGAAGGGCAGGAGGAGCCTGTACTCGCGCAAGGTTAGTTGTATCTGGAATGACAGGGCAGGGACAGGCTAATATAAATTTACAGTGGAAGATATAGTGTACCGGAAGCGGTGCTTATACTGTGAGCGGGATAGGCCACTGGCCGAGTTTGGTCAGGATATACAGGGTATTCGGAATAGGCATTGCAAGGAGTGTGTGGTGAGTTAAATTCTGAAAGAATCATAGTTTTAATTAAGGTAGAATAAATTCTGAGGAAAAAATATTACGGTCTAGATAGGATTGGAACTATTGGCAAGTTGGAGAGGGACACCAGCGGGTAGAGAAGGATGCGAACTGAGTGCAGAATATAGAAGCACAGTGGAAGGTAAGGCAACCAATATTGGCTTTGGGAATCACAGAGCTAAGGCGATGGTTTAGTACAGGGTGAAGGAGAAGTGGGTGCAAGAGGTTGGCATAGGTAGCAGGCTAATGCAGGGGAGGCCTGGGATATGGATAGAGGAGAAGGAGAGGGAGGGGCAGGGCCCAATAATCTGGTATGTTTTCTACAGTAGAGGCAGAACCTATAAGCTGTTTAATAAGCTAGCTAATTAGGATTGAAATGTAGGTTGCGGAGGTATATGGTCACAGGCAGAGAGTGCCTGTTGTTGAAGGAGCAGCTAGACATAGGAGAAGAAGGAGAATTATGGCACAGGAGGAGGGAGATCTGGTGTTACCTGATGCAGGAGGACAGGCCCCAGCGGGGTTGCCACTGCTCTCAAGTCTTGCCTTCCTTGACCAGAGTGACCGATGGACGGCGCATGATTTGCGGTCGATGGATAGAAGGTGTACAGCTTGCCTTGCATTGCACAGGACATCAGAGTTAGCAACCAACCAACCGTGTGGGCGGGAGGTAAGCTTTGAGTCCTGCTGTAAGCATGGCAAGGTGCAAATAGAGGCGATGCGTCCACTGCCTCAGTCCCTCAATGGCTTGATGAGTGGGCTCGATGCTCAATCAAAGTCATTCCGGGAGGGGCTACGCAGGTGGAACTCTCTATTTGCCTTCACCAGCATGAAGTTCAATATGGACAATAGGACGGGTGAGATTGGTGGGACATTTTAACTCTTTCAGCTGCATGGTGCAGTGTATCATAGGCAGGGTCCTTTAGTGCCTGCAGGAGATCGAGATGCCCTTTATGCTCAGATCTACCTCTATGATCCTGCAATGGCAGCGCAATTTCGAGTTGCCGGTGCACCTGAATTGGACCCCCAGCTCATCGGTTGCTTGACCTTCTTGCTGCAGGAATCTAATCCAATAATACAGCTATACCTCACCGCTCAAGAGCGGTTTGCGGAATTCGTTGCCTCCGTGGACAACTTTCGAATAATCCTCAATCCTCAACTCAGACTGGTTTTAGAGAGAGGAGCCGATCAGAGGCGCGAGAACCTACCTGTGGCAGATGAAGTCTCCATGATTCTGCCACTGGAGTATGAAAGTGGAGGCTTCCGCGATATTGTCCTGGCTAATAGGAGGAACGGAGCCGATGCGGGTAACCCTTTTATTCTCATCAATCCTAATCATCCGTCCTACCCTCCCCTCCAGTATGTTCTTCTCTTTCCTTATGGAGAACCTGGTTGGAACTGGGGAATGGCCCTCGGCAATCAACAGGGAAATGGCCAGGACAGGAGCCTCAATCAGCGGGCTTTCTATAGGTTCTGTCTGCATACCAGGCTCGAAGAGCCAGCCACCCTCTTCCGTGCCCAAAGATTATTCCAGCAGTTTGTTTTAGACGCCTGGGCTGCCTGTGATCAAAACAAACTGGCTTGGCTACTTACCCATCAGAAGGAACTGCGTGCAGAAGTCTACAATGGTTTGGCGGATATTCTGGAAGCGGGGGACGTCGATCTTGAGCATGTGGGTAGGAGGGTGATTTTACCGTCCAGTTATGTGGGAGGAGATCGGTTTATGCAGCAGCAGTACCAGGACAGCATATCAATTGTGCGCCGCTTTGGTAAACCTTCTCTATTCATAACCTTTACCGCTAACCCAAAGTGGGTTGAGATTGAACGCGAGCTACTGCCTCTGCAAACAGGATCAGATCGTCCTGATATTGTAGCACGTGTCTTTAATCTCAAGGTACGCGATCTTCTGGACCAGATTAGCCATAAGGAAATCTTTGGCCCTTGGCTTGGTTGGGTCTGGACCATCGAGTACCAAAAGCGGGGACTCCCACATCTACACCTCCTGGTGTTCCTTAAGACGGACCACCAGTTCCTTACTGCAGCCAATATGGACGGCTTTATCAGCGCAGAACTTCCCTGCGGTGATGACGATCGAAGTCGGGACCTGAGAGATATCATTCGAACGAGAATGCTACACTCTCACTGTGCCGGTGGGAATGGTCTAGCCACCTGCATGCAGGGACTTGATCCTCTTTCTACACAGACCTGCCGCAAGGGCTATCCCCGTCCCTTTCAAGATGAGACTATCATCGCGGCGGATAGCTATCCCAGCTATCTGAAGAGGTATACAGGCCAGTCATTCACAGTGGCGGTTCGGAGCAGGGGAGCTGATATTATGGCTGTCATTGACAACAGAAGGGTAGTGCCCCACAGTCCCAACTTGGCTCTCCGCTACAAGGCACATATCAATGTGGAGGTGTGCGGGTCAGTCAAAGCTGTCAAGTAAATTCATAAGTACATTTACAAGGGTGCGGATAAAGCTACGGCGGTGCTCGAAGATGAAAATGATGAGATTTAGCGGTATCTCCATGGACGATACATAGGTACAACGGAGGCGGTATGGCGCTTGTTCGAATTCAAAATACATAATGAGTTGCCTACGGTGCAGCACCTCGAACTACACCTTCCTGGGCATCTGCCGGTCTACTTCTCTGAGGGTGCAGATCCATCGGCCATACGACAGGCTATGGATGACAAGCTTACCACCCTCCTGGCTTATTTCAAATATAATGCCGAGAATGTAGATGGAAGGGGGTATTTGTACCATGAATATCCGGAACACTACGTATAAACAGTCCGCGGTAGATGGAGGCGCAGGAGTCAGCGGTTCGCTATTGGTCGTATGTATGCAGCCAGCCCAATCATGGGAGAACACTACTACCTGCGTCTACTTTTGACTGTTGTACGTGGTGCTACCAACTTTGAGGACCTGCGGACGGTAGATGGGTGGTCCATCAAACCTTCAAGGGTGCCTGCCGGGGGCTGCGGCTCTTGGAGGATGATAGCGGGTGGGTGGCACTTTTCCGCGAGGGTAGGGAGTTCATGCCCGGTAGGGCCTTGCGGCATCTTTTTGCGCTAGCCCTTCAACATACCACTCTCACGGACCCACCCCATATCTGGAAGGAGTTTAGGGAGAGTTTTTGTGATGAGCTGCAGCCCCTGCTCGTGACAGGTAGGGTCATCGTGCCGGCTGGAGGAGAGGATTTGGGTTATAGCCTATATCTCGACTATGGGCTTCACCTGATTGGACTACTACTCTCTGAGTACGGGAAGTCTTTGGTGCATTATGACCTCCCCCAGCGGGTATTGGATTGGAGGGATAGTGGGAGAAGGGAATGGGGGAATGCGATGATGGGTGAGGGGTTGGAGTACAATTTGGAGCAGGAGGGGAGGGCATTTGCAGAAAAGCACCAGTTGTTGAATGAGGATCAGGTGGCAAGTTTCGATGCAATTCTGGCTGGGGTATTGAGCTATGAGCAGGATTCCCAGCTGCATCGCCTGTCCCATGCCTTCTTCCTTCATGGACCAGCGGGGACTGGCAAAACCTTTCTCTATAACTGTCGGTGTAGCTATTTTCGATCCCAGGGTAAGATAGTACTGTGCGTCGCCTCCTCTGGCATAGCGGCACAGCTTCTGCCAGGGGGGAGAACTGCACATTCAAGGTTCAAAATAACGCTTTCCAATAATATGCATGCTGTATGCAATATTGGGCACAACTCACAACTTGCTGAATTGATACGCAAAACCTCTCTCATCATTTGGGATGAGGTCCGGATGCAGCATAAGGCATGCTTTGAAGCGGTTAACCGAACCTTGAATGATATCTGTAATGCCGGAGACCAAGGAGTGTTTGGTGGGATACCTATAGTACTTGGTGGTGACTTTGCTCAGATCTTGCCAGTCATTCGTCGGGGTACACGGCAGGCCACGGTCCTTGCATGTATCCAACATGGCTCGATCTGGGCAAGCTTACAAGTCCTCAAACTGAAGACTAGCATGCGGGTTGTTGCCAGTGATACCAATCAGGTCTTTCAAACTTTTCTCTGGGATCTGGTCTCCAAGACTACCCAATGGGGCCGTCTTGCTCTCCCAGCCTGGATCCGCCAGGTCACTAGAGTTGATCAACTCTGTGATCAACTGTATCCACAGTCATTGTTGAATGAAGCTCACAATAATCACCGTGCTCTTGTTGGTCGTGCAATCCATGCCTTCCGTAATGACACGGTTCTGATTTCATTGATTTACTGCTGGAGAGAATGCCTGGGGTGGAGACCCGCTATGATGCTGCCAACTATTTCGATGTTTCTGAGAGTGTTGGCGGTGCCGAGCCCTATGTTATGGAATATTTGCAAAGTATAAACTTAGCATCTATTCCGCCTTCCTGCCTGCGACTCAAGATTGGAGCCCCAGTTATTTTACTGCGCAATCTGAGTCCCAGGGAGGGCTTATGCAATGGCACTAGGATGAGGGTGGTGGGGATTAGCCGCAACTGTTTACAGGTTGCTATTCTGGGTGGAAAGTTTGATGGCAAGATCTGTCTACTTCTGCGGATCAAGCTTACCACCACAGAGGAGGATCTCCCCTTTATCCTACAGCGTTCTCAGTTCCTAGTCCGTCTATGCTTTGCCATGACTGTCAACAAATCTCAGGGGCAGTCCCTTGAACAGGTTGGTGTAGATCTCCGCACCCCTGCCTTCAGTCATGGCCAACTTTATGTCGCCTTATCCAGGGTTACATCGCTGGACGGGCTGACACTCCTTTCCCCAGAGCTACCTTCTACCCATACGGATAACATTGTTTATCCGGAGGTGCTTCTTTCCTAATTCTCCCGTAGGTTCTGCCTCTCTTCTGCCTTGTATATTGTAGTTAGTTGGCTAATAGGGATTGGGATTCTTACCTATTAGATCCATCTGTCAAACTCTGCTGTCTTCTCTCACCCATCCTTTGCTCCTATAATTGGAACCTTTGTCCTTCATGGTATGTCTAGAGTAACTTTACTGGATGGATTGATACTCTCCCTTCCAGTGATAATCATACCCCAAGAGAAAGTACAGTTTACCTGAGGCACTCCTATGAGTGTACTGATGGCCTAACTCGCCATTTGTAACGTCAGTCCTGGTTGAGCATTATAGTACTTCTATAATAATTATACTGGATCATGGTGCTGTTTCCAGTACAGTTCGCTGTTAATGGAACATTTATTAGTTTGATTTATTATTGTTAGTATTTTGTATTATAAAATTTTGTTTTGATAGGTAAATTGAACCAAATACAAACAAGAGTATAATGAATAAATAATCAAAGGAAGGTCATATGCAGTAGAAGGAGAAAGTAGAACAGTATAAAACTCTAGAGGAAAAGGGATAGAAGTCTAAGCAGTGACGGGACCAATAGATTCAGTATAAACCTATGTAGGCTGAACTTGCAGAAAAAGAATGGACATCAAGAGAAAAGTGTGGCAAGAAATAGAGGAAAACCGTTAATGGCAAATGCCAGCAGGAGAAAAGGTGGACTGTAGGAGTAAGCTGTGGTGGAGGAGGACGCTGGGACGGAGGAGGACGTTGGGACGGAAGAGGACGGTCAGACGGAGGAGGGTGGCTGGACGGGGACGACTGCGGGATAGAGGGCGATAGTAGGAGGGAGGAGCATAGTAGGAGGGAGGAGGATGGCTGGAGGTGGCCAGATGTAAGGACGGATTAGGACAGTAGGATGGTAGAGGACGCACAACGGAGGAGGACGGTAGGACCGAAGAGAAGGAATCAATGACGTGTGAGGGCGGTAGGACGGAGGAGGACAGTATGACCGATTAGGACAGCAGGTGGAGGAGGAAGGTTGGACCGAGGAGGACGGTAGGACAGACGAGAATGGCATGATACCGGAGGTTCGCATGACGAAGGAGCATGCCAATATGGTGGTAGAGGGCGTGATGGAGGAGGAAGGGAGTATGGTGTAGGATGGGAGGATGGTGGAGGACAGGAGTACCGAGAAGCACCTGGAGACATTGGAGGACAGGAGGACGGAGGACCGGAGGATGGAGGAGGATTGTGCGAGATTGATGACCCCGAAAGAAACAATTGTTAGTATATTATTCGATGACAGAAAAGGTGCAAGGAATAGGGGAAGAATTGGTAAGGTAGGGGGTAATGCCTAGCAAGGTGTTTGGGTGCCAATGTAATTTTTAAATATTGAAAAAGTGAGAGAAGAGAGTAAAGGAAAACAAGGTGAAAAAGATTGATCAATACAACCAAATTCCTTCAACTTGAAAAAATCCTAATGGCAACCAACTACCGCTTATATAATCGACCCACGTAGAAGTTCTCTCAGAGGCTCAAAGTACTTGTTTTTTTTTCATATTTAGAGCCTCATTTGGGCAAGGTAAACTGATATAGTAACCAACCGTTGTCACAAACAAGGGACGCAATAAGCTACCACCATACCCCTGTCATCATAGGAAAACTATAGCGCAACTGGACATCTATAGAACTTGGACCACAAGTATATTACGACCACAAGGCCGTACACTTACTTCAGACATACGCGCCTCCATGAGCACGAGGAGGGGGACGCTAGTCTTATATGTACCGGACAGTCCGCCTAGCGTGCGCGCCAAGGTGTACGCCGAGCCAGCAGCTGCCGTGCACGCGCATGAACGAGCCACACCAACTCGTTTTTGCGGCTGTGCTGCGCGTGTGCTCCATTGCACACTACACTGTATATCTGATCATGAAAAGGCTCGGCAAGGTTTCCTCTTCTATATAAGGACGCCTTCCCGCCCCTTTCCTTTTCATTCCACTCCATCCTTCTCCTCCAGAATCACAATCCTCCTCCCTGCCAACCTGCTGCATCCACCAATATGCTGCATAAATAAATAAAAAATAGAAAAATAAAATAAAATAAAATAAAATAAAATAAAAGAAAATAATAATAAAATAAATAGATTAAATAGATTAAATAGATGAAATAAATAAAATAACATAAAATTAAATTAAATTAAAAAGATATTAAAATAAATATAGAATAAATATAGAATAAATAAATTAAATTAAAGGTAAAATAAACAATACTTGTAAATAATAAATCGTATATAATAATCACCGTGTTATTGAGTTATAACATAAAACGTCCAAGTTAGAAAGGTCTTAGAAAATGGTTTAAACAAGCTTCCCATTTTGCAATAGTCTTCTAACACATGACAGTGGAGATTTTGATTTACTGTTGCATTTATACAAACAACAAATCACCAACAAAAGTCACTGTGTCCCCAACTAAGGTGAAAAAAATATCATAATTATTAATTCCAGTATACAGCTTGCCTGCAGAGGTTAGATATATGGCAGCTAAAGTAATCCACAATTATAAAAATCATTGATCACATAGTTATCAACTTATCTCCTTTATTCTACCACCAATCTTGCCTAAATATTTATTATTAGGTGAGTAACAAATTGTACAATTTTGACATCAAGTAGTTGCAATTTTGTGTAAAGAAATAAGAACCGAGAATTCTGTAAGTGAAAGATAAGTTAAAAAGCAATATATCTAAAATGTAGGAGGTAGTTATATCAGATACAATATACAGAGATTATTAAAAGTTAAATATATTGTTATAACCAGGATAATCTATCTCGAAAATCAGTTTACATCTGATGATGAAGATCTCTAATCTTATCATTCTCTGTAAATGTATTATATAGGTGTTGATATGCCAAAAGTGGTTATCTTTCAATAATGCAACAAACTTGCTTCAGTGCATTCTACTTCTCTAAGCATATAATGCATATTTCTATATTCTCAGATAATATTTCTTATGGAAATTCGTCTGTTAATAGGCTCAAGAATTTAAAATATAATAATTTTGTCAGAATAATTCTGGTTGTTATGCAAACTTAAAACTGTAACAAGACAAAACTCGATTTTGGGTGTCAGCCTAATTTTAGCTTGTGACCACCCATATGTATATCACAGACGATAAAACTATTCTGCAGAAATAAATATATACTACTGAAATAAACATATATACTCAAATGAGAAAGGAATAATATTAAATTATAAAATTAAACTAAAAATAGGCAAAAATATGAGTATGAAAATAGATTATAAGTATGTTACAAGGAAAAGTAAATTTATAAATGTCAGTTTTATAATTCAGGGAGGAATTTGTAACCTGATCAAGAGGCTATTAGAATTGTCATATAAACTTGGTCAATTATCTGATTATAAAATTTAATCGACATTAGCGAGCATATTCTGAGGCAAATCACTATTCATATGTAGTAGTATCCAGGTTTCTGAAAAATGCACCGGCAGCTAGAAGTCCTCATACTGAATTACAGAGCCTCCAATATCTCCATAGTTATTAATTAACTCACTTCTATATTCCTTCTCCTATCTTCAATACACTCTCACTGTCCATTTCCTACTTTCACCACCCTCTCTGGCAAATACATGGCCTCCACTTTCTCTCTACTGCCTACATTCAACAATAAAGGTTCAATCTTAATTTTAAATAGTTCCTTTGTAATTCATTTTTGCTTCATAAATTGTTGACAGATTATTCACAGGATAATGCCTTAGCAGGAGATGCCACCTTGTACCAGGTGTCGCCATGACAAGTCAGGGGAGGAGTTTGAGAGTGACGGAAGAGGAGGATTTCGCAAGACATGCAAAGTCTGTTTGGTAAGTAACCCAGTAGTATAAACTTAGGACAAAAGGTTTCTAATTGGCAGTTACATATGAATAGAGGGGGATGCGGGCACAACGGAGAAGAGTGAGAGAGCGAGTCGATAGTATACCCAGAGGTCAAGGTGTCCCACATGGGCAAAATGAAGGTTAGTCCTCTTTCTTCAATACCCAGGGAAATCTACTAAAGTTGATAACAGGGGAGGTCAATAGAGAGTACAAGCGCTGTTTGGAGTGTGAGCGTGACCGACCACGAGAGGAATTTGGGTTTGACCTTAATGGCCATATGAATGTAAATTGCAAGGAGTGCACGGTATAACTAATACTCAGTTACTATAAGCCTAAATATGGAAATATAAAAAACTAATATGTTGGTACTTTTTTGCAGATGTCACTCCAGCTATTGAATATAGGAGGTGGGCCTGTGTTGATGGAGGTAGCTACAGCAGTGGCTGTGGTAAGGCAGACAGAGCAGGAGAATGGAAGACTTGTGCCAATTGAAGGATTTTGGAGAGGGATTCGGGAGATGGATAACCAAATAGTAGTGGAGAAAAGAGGTAAGATGGGCTGCCAAGTTATATCATCTAGCTAATGATATCATACAGGCCAGGCAGAGGAACGGGGAGTACAGAGCTGCTCCAGGTGTTATATTATAAAAGGGAAGGACGAATTTGCCGATGATGGAAGTGGAAACCTTCGAAAGACATGAAGGCGATGTCTGGTAAGCAATTCAAAATCTTATTAGATTTGATAGAAATAAGTATCAGGATCTGACAGAAATATTGTATGAGCAGGAGAGTCAGCAGGAACAAAGAGCTGAGAGTAGGGAGCTATTGCAGAGGAGGTATCGTACACTTCCAGTTGCCGATTACACCGAAGGAGAAGTTGGTTCGACGCAGGTTCCAGGAAGCTCTGGTCATGGGTTGGTAGTTCCCTTTGTTGAAGGTGCAGCAAATGAACGGAGAGGAGTAAGAAGTATTGCAGAGGAGGAGGGAGTTCTGGTTGTTCCTGATCCGGGAGGACATGACCCAGCGGGGTAGCCACTGCGATCAAATCTCGCGTATGTTAGCTATAGTGGCCAATGGACAGCTCATGATCTGGGTAGGATGGAGAGGAGGTGTACTGCATGCCATGCACTGCACTCGATCTCAGAATTGTCGAGCAACCAACCGCCGGGAGGGGAGGTGCTACGAGTCCTGCTGCAAGCATGGTAAGGTGGTAAGAGAGGCGATGCGTCTACTGCCTGAGCCCCTCAATGGCTTGACGAGTGGAGTCGATACCATTTCCAGGTCATTTCTGGAGGGGCTACGCAGGTGGAACTCTCTATTTGCTTTTACCAGCATGAAGTTCAATATGGACAACCGGACAGGTGAGATTGGGGAGACATTTCAACTGTTCCAGGTGCACGGCGCTGTGTATCATAGGCAGGGCCCCTTGGTGCCTGCAGGGGATCGAGGTGCCCTCTATTCTCAGATGTACCTCAATGATCTGGCAATGACAGCGCAACTCCGAGCTGGCCGTGCACCAGAATTGGATCCCCTTCTCATTCGGTTCAGGACCTTCATGCTGGATCAATCCAACCCCTTGATCAAGTTCTGTCTCGCAGGTCAAGCGCGGTTTGCAGAGATCGTAGCCTCCAAGGATAATTTTCGAATCATCCTCAAATCTTCAACTGCGCCTGGTTGTGGAAAGGGGAGCCGATCTGAGGCGCGAGAACCTACCAGTGGCAGATGAAGTCTCCATGATTCTGCCACAGGAGTATGAAAGCGGTGGATTTAGGGATATCGTTCTGGCCAAGAGGATCAATGGAGGCGATGCAGCTAATTCATTTACCCTCATCAACCCCAATCATCCCTCTTACCTTCCCCTCCAGTATGTTCTTCTCTTCTCTTTTGGGGAACCTGGGTGGAACTGGGGAAGGACCCTAGGGAATCCCCAAGGGAATGGTCAGGATAGAAGCCTAAACCAGCGCGCCTTCTATAGGTTCCGTCTGCATACTAGGCTTGAGGAGCCAGCCACCCTCTTCCGCGCACAGAGATTATTCTAGCAGTTTGTAGGAGACGCCTGGGCTGTCTGCGATCAAAGCAAGCTGGCTTGGCTGCGTACCCATCAGAAGGAAATCCAAGCGGAAGTCTACAATGGGCTGGCGGAGGTTCTGGAAGCTGGGGACGTCGATCTTGCACTGGTGGGAACCAGGGTGATTCTACCGTCAAGTTATGTGGGATGGGACAGGTTCATGCAACAGCTGTACCAGGACAGCATAGCGATTGTGCGCCGCTTTGGCAAACCATCACTATTCATAACCTTTACCGCGAACCAAAAGTGGGTGGAGATTGAGCGCGAGCTGCTACCACTTCAAACAGCATCAGATCGGCCGGATCTTGTGGCTCGCGTGTTCAATCTCAAGGTACGAGATCTTTTCGACCAGATCAGGCACTAGGAGATCTTGGGTACTTGGCTTGGTTCGGTCTGGACTATCGAGTACCAGCAGTGGGGACTCCCACATTTACACCTCCTGGTGTTCCTCAAGACGGACCACCAGTTCCTGACTGCTGCCAATATCGATGGGTTCATCAGTGCAGAACTTCCCTCTGGCGATGACCATCGTGGTCAGGAACTGAGAGATGTCATTAGAACGACAATGGTACACTCTCACTGTGCTGGTGGAAATGGTCAGGCAGCCTGCATGCAGGGCCTCGATCAACTATCCACACTGACCTGCCGCAAGGGCTATCCGCGTCCCTTTCAAGAGGAGACTATCATTACCCCGGATAGTTATCCCACCTATCGGAAGTGGGATACAGCCCAGTCATTCACAGTACCGGTTTGGAGGAGGGGAGCTGATGTTATGGCTGTCATTGACAATCGAAGGGTCGTACCCTACAGTCCATACTTGGCTCTCCGCTATAAGGCGCACATCAATGTTGAGGTATGCTGGTCAATCAAAGCTGTGAAATATATTCATTAGTACATTTACAAGGGTGGAGATCGCGCTTCTGCGGTACTTGAGAGTGAAAACAACGAGATCAACCGGTATCTCCATGGACGCTACATTGGTCCAACGGAGGCGGTATGGCGCTTATTTGAATTCAAAACCCACAATGAGTTGCCTACCGTGCAGCACCTCGCCCTACACCTGCCTGGGCATCAGCCAGTCTACTTCGCGGAGGGTGCAGATCCAGTAGTCATACGACAGGCAATGGATGACAAGCTTACCACCTTCCAGGCATATTTCAAATATAATGCCGAGAATGTAGATGGAAGGCAGTACTTGTACCACGAATTATCAGAGTACTACGTATATACAGCAAGAGGTGGATGGAAGCGCAGGAGTCAGCGGTTCGCTATTGGTCGCATGTATGTAGTCAGCCCCATCCTGGGGGAACGCTACTACCTGCGTCTACTTTTGACTGTTGTACGTGGTGCTACCAGCTTTGCGGACCTGCGGACGGTAGATGGGGTGGTCCATCATACCTTTAAGGGTGCCTGTAGGGCGCAGTGGCTCGTAGAGGATGATGGAGAGAGGGTGGCCCTTTTCCGTGATGGTAGGGAGTTCATTACCGGTAGGGCCTTGCGTCATCTGTTTGCGCTTGCCCTTCAACATACCACTATCACGGACCCACCCCATATCTGTGTGGAGTTTAAGGAGAGTTTCTGCGATGACCTGCAGTGCCTGCTCGTGACAGGCAGGGTCATTGTTCCGGCTGGTGGAGAGGATATGGGAGATAGCCTATATCTCGATTATGGGCTTCACCTGATTGGTGTCCTGCTCTCAGAGTATGGCAAGTCGTTGGCGGATTGTGACCTCCCCTGCCGGTATTGGATTGGAGGGATAGTGGGAGAAGGGAATGGGGCATTGCGATGATGGGGGAGGAGTTGGAGTATAACATGGAGCAGGAAAGGGATGCATTCAGAGCTAAGCACCAGGAATTGAATGAGGATCAGGTGGTAACTGTCGATGCTATTGTCGCTGCGGTGAAGAGCCACGAGCAGGACCCGCAGCAGCATCGCCAGGCCAGGGCCTTCTTCCTTCATTGACCGGCTGGTACTGGCAAGACCTTCCTCTAAAACTGTTTGTGTAGGAATTTCCGATCTCTGGGTAAGATTGTGCTATGCGTCGCGTCCTCCGGGATAGCGGCACAGCTTCTGCCTGGGGGGAGGACAGCACATACTCGGTTCAAGATCCCGCTCTCGAACGACATGCATGCTGTCTGCAATATTGGACACAACTCACAGCTTGCAGAGTTGATTCGCCAAACCTCTCTCATCATTTGAGATGAGGTTCCAATGCAGCATAAGGCATGCTTGGAAGCGGTCCACCGAACCTTGAATGATATCTGCAATACCGGTGAACAGGGAGTGTTTGGTGGGATACCTATGGTACTTGGTGGTGACTTTGCCCAGATCTTGCCTGTGATACGCCGGGGTACCAGGCAGGCTACTGTACTTGCCTGTATCCAACATGGCTCGATCTGGGCCCACTTGCGCATTGTCAAACTCCAGACAAGTATACGAGTCCCTGCCAGCGATGCCAATAGGACTTTTCTCACCTTACTTAAGGATCTGGTTGCCCATCCTAACCTCCGTGGCTGTATTCAATTGCCAGCGTGGATCCGGCGAGTCTCTACTGTTGATCAACTTTGTGATCAATTGTATCCTCATCAATTATTGAACGAAGCCGTCAACAATCACCGCGCTCTTGTTGGTGGTGAAATCCTTGCCTTCCGCAATGACACGGTGTCTGACTTCAATGATGAGCTGCTGGAGAGAATGCCGGGTCCGGAGAAGTGCTTTGATGCTGCCAACCACGTTGATGTAACTGAGAATGCTGGTGCTGTAGAGCCATATGCTATGGAATATCTGCAGAGTATAAACCTCGCATCTATTCCACCTTCCTGCCTGCGACTCAAGATTGGAGCCCCAGTTATCCTAATGCGCAATCTGAGTCCCAGAGAGGGTTTATGCCATGGCACCAGGATGAGGGTCGTGGGGATCAGCCGTAACTGTTTACAGGTTGCGATTCTTGATGGAAAGTTCGATGGCAAGATCTGCCTCCTTCCGCACATTAAGCTTACCACTACAGAAGAGGATCTCCCCTTCATCCTACAGCGTTCTCAGTTTCCAGTCCGTCTATGCTTTGCCATGACTGTGAACAAGTCCCAGGGTCAGTCCCTTGAGCAGGTTGGTGTGGATTTACGCACCCCTGCCTTCAGTCATGGGCAACTCTATGTGGCCTTGTCCAGGGTCACATCGCTGGATGGACTGACGCTCCTACCCTCTGAGCTAGCTCCTACCCATACGGATAACATAGTTTATCCCGA
>QFET01004605.1:0-31206 GCA_003316355.1 Tuber calosporum
CCGGACGTTGTTTTGGTCTCTTGATTTCAACGGGATGTAACTCCGCGAGTTCTTGACGAAATCGCTTGGTTCTTTTTCCCAGGCGTAGCCAGAGATGCCCTCTTATATATCCTGCGGACAGGATCCGGCCGGACGGACGGCGACGACGTATACGGTGTTACAAGAAAGGCTTCAATATTTCTTCTTTCTATGATTGTGAGCAACTGCACAAGGCGCCAGTGCTGTCGTCCGGGGCCAACGTCGGGGCCGGAGGGGGGTATTAGTCTGTGGAGTTTCAAACCCAGAGCTCTCCAGCTGCTCTTCTGGGCCCTCATGGGAGTTATGTGCCTAACAGATTCATACAAGGGTTCAGTCGTATAGCGAAACCCTTATATGAACTCACAAAAAAGGACGTCAAGTGGAACAGGACAGAACGACAACAGGAAGCATTCGACGAGTTACGGCGACGGTTGACATCAGCTCCAGTCCTGGTACATTATGACCCGGAGGAAGAGATCATGATAGAGACAGATGCATCAAAGTATGTATGCTCTGACATATTATCACAAAAAGGGAATAATGGAAGATCGCAACCAGTTGCATACCGTTCGAAAAGGATGTCGCCCGCAGAATGCAACTACGACATACACGACAAAGAGTTGTTAGCAATTGTACAAGCTCTAAAAGAATGGAGAAGATATGCAAAAGGAAGTCGACATCGTGTGTTGGTACTTACTGACCACAGATATCTGGTACCCTTTACTACGATAAAGGAACTCAATGACGACAAATTCGCTGGAGCGAAACACTCAGCCAATACGATATCAAGATACAATATCGACCTGGAAAAGAAGGAGGAAAACCAGACGCTCTAACAAGATGGGCGGAAGATATCCCTGGAAAAGACGACGAAAGGATTCGACAGAAACACAGGATCCTTCTACCAACTGAACACTACTTTGAAGTAATGGAAGTAGTGAGGTTTGCACAAGACGATGCTGGAATTCGCGAAGCAAGTAAAACTGATACACAAATAAGGGCAATCCATGATGCCCTAGAAAGAGGAGACAAGGAGATGAAAGGAGTGGCACTTGGAGCATGCGAATGGAAGGAAGGATACCTGTAGTATCAAGGGAAAATCTGAGTCCCCGAAGAAGAAGCGATAATGACAATGATAATACGACACAACCACGATGCAATCTCAGCAGGCCATGGAGGGATAAACAAAACTACAGACCTCCTAGCTAGGCAATATTACAGGCCAAGGATGCAAGACAATATTAAACGATATGTTGAAAACTGCAATATTTGCCAAAGAACGAAAGCAATCCGTGATGCACCATACGGATTACTGCAGCCAAATGAAGTACCCCACAAACCATGGAAATCCATAGCAATGGACTTTATTACCGACCTTCCGATATCAGCCGGTTATGACGCCATACTGGTAGTGATCGACCGATTAACGAAAATGAGTCATTTTATACCTTGCAACAAAGATATGAATACGAAGGACTTTGTGTAAATATTCCTGAAGGAAATATTTCGCATACATGGACTGCCACAGGATATGATCACAGATCGAGGAACCTTGATCACATCGGACCTATGGAGAGAAACGACGAAATCGTTAGGGATAGAAAGGAGGTTGAGTACTGCTTTCCACCCTCAAACCGATGGACAAACCGAGAGGACAAATGGCATACTAGAACAATACCTACGAGCCTACATCAACTATCAACAAGACGACTGGGCCGACCTACTTCCACTGGCTGAATTTGCATACAACAACGCAAAACAGGAAACAACAAAGACCACACTATTAAATCCAAATTATGGTAACGACCGGGAGCATGAGGCAATTGGCCACATCATAAAGAAAGAAAGGACTGATAAGGAAGAGATGGGTCAGCTGCACAGTATCATACGTCAGGAAATGGTTTGTGCACAATTACGACAAAAAGAAAACTACGATCAACACCGACAACCCGATCTGAATCTCCAGTCAGGCGACGTGGTCTGGTTACTGCCAAGGAATATAAGGACCACAAGACCATGCAAGAAGCTGGATTAATGGAAAATCGGACCATTCAAGATCCTTAGGAAGGTTGGCACAAGTGCCTATAAATTGGCCTTGCCCCAACAGAAGAAGGTCCACAACACCTACAACATCTCACTTCTCGAACCATATCACTGCAATCAGTTTCCCTCAAAAAAAGCAATTACTACCACCTCCAATCGAGATAGAAGGAGAAACCAAGTACGAACTCGAAGCAATCATTGATTCACACATACACTGAAGACGCCTAATATTCAGAGCCAAGTGAACCGGCTACTCACCAGAACACAACAAAACTTTGTACCCTGCCGAGAACATCAACAATGCCAGCATCTCCATTAAACATTTCCATCAGTAGTACTCAAGAAAACCCAGAATGGATTACTGCCTAGATTGAGCCCGTGGAGGAAACGACCTTGGCACCTGGCGACAGTTGGGGCGATAACCCAAGAGCTATCACACCAACCTGCCCCCCATATGCAACGCAGGAGGAAAGACAGAAGCAGGCAGAACATAACGCTTTTTCATTCACTGCCTGCTACGATGAGCACTGCCATGTTCATTTACGCGATAAGGAAGGAAGCAATTAGTTCTCTAAACAACTAAAGATACGCAAACAACAACAACCCCACAAGGAATCGTCCTGGATCCCATGCTTCAAGGACAACTGCCGTGTACATCAACACGACAAAATCCATGCCGGGTACTACCCAAGAGGCACAGGGGAAGCAGACCCCTGAATGAAACGGATGCACACATACTGAAGAGGAAGGCGACTGTGAGGACACAGTTGAGGAGAGAGGTGGGCGAAACAAATGAAACGGCTACTAGCCCAGATATGGGATGTCCGGAACGACAACTCCAGGGGTTACGAAACTAACTTGGCAACGCCGAAGTCACAATTCGGAACTAACGAGAGGATATGCGGACCTACTAGAGGATGATTGCCGAATGATATCGAACCATCAGAGCGGCAAACCTAACCTTGGAAGATGTCCAGAAAAGTTAGCAGCACGCCGAACATCAGGTTCCGAATTTGAAAAAGGAATTGCGCATGTTTGAAGAAAGCCTGACGAGGATAGGACGTTGAGCCTGATGGGACTCAGGCTGATCGGAGAGGAGAGCTAATGTCACGATTGGTGACTAAGCAAGGCAGGATTTTTCATGACTCATAGTTATGAGTCATAAGGTTTCGCACTATGACTCATTAGGAGTCATGGAGTTTCACATGATGCACAATAGTGCAAATCATGGTTATATTGTGATTTGTTGATTGTTCACACGACTCACCCTTGTGAGTCATATGATGTAATGAGTTTCGCACATGACTCATATTATAAGTCATGAGTTTTGCGCATGTGACCACTTTGGGGCACATGACTGGTTTTACGAGTTATGATTGGATTTGGAACGTTCTGCAGTTCACTCATAGGGGTTAGCTGATGGATTTCATAATATGACTCAATATGAGTCATCGAGGTTAGGTGACTCATAGGTATGAGTCACCAGGGTTAGGGTTGAGGGAAGAGTGCCTATATAAGGACTCTAGGCGGCCTGTATCTAGGACTCTTCACGCAACCATCTAAGTTCTTTCCTATACAATTACTTTTCCTCTTTGCCTCTTCACTCCTCTATTGGCGTTGTGCTATAGGAACCATAGGGTTCGGCTATCCATATAACGTAGGCATAGGCCTAAGAGCAATAGTGGAAACCCGCCTAGTACTACTCGTTGCAATAGTACTCCTACCCTGGTGGCTGAGATTAGTGCCACGCCCCATACCGGACTATAATAGCGGCCCGGTCATATTCATCCAACTCAAAGAGAAGTAGATACCTGTTGCAAGTCAGCTTTCCACATAGGATCGTAACACCTTACAGCGAGAAATAACAATACTCAGAAGGATGACTAACCTATTCTGAACCAAAGCAGATCACTCCATGTATTAGGAAGGGCTCGATACAGAAGCAAGATCGACCTAAGCGATGCCTACTTACAAACCAGGGTTCACTGTGACGATGTCAAATATAACAGTTTCAAAACACCCTTCAGAGGTTTTCATCAGCAAAGTTATCCTGCAAGGTGACATGAATGCACCAGGAACTTTCATGGGGATCATGTCAGATCTACTCGCCGTTTACCTAGGGGAATTTATGTGGGTTTATATTAACAATATACTCATATTCTCTAATACAGAGTCCAACCACTTGAAACACATTAAAGCAGTCTGTAACAGGTTGGAAAAACCGGAGTTCTGTGCAAGCAGAAACAAGTCGGACTTCTTTGCAAGAGAATTACAAGTGTTAGGCCACATGATCGATGTCAAGGGACTTAGCGCATCCCCTGAAAAGATCAGGAGGATTGAGGAGTGGTAAATACTGAAGAATAAGAAGCAACTCTAGGAGTTTCTAGGATTGGTAAACTATATTAGCCAATTCTTACCACATGTCGCCACGATAACAGCACTCTTAACAGATCTTAGTGGAAATAAGGAGTATGTCTGGACACCAACACATGATCAATGCATTGACAGTGTGACGGAGATTGCCAAACAGAATCATGTCATGAGACCAATCAACCAGACCTCAGGTGAAAAGATATGGCTTATTCTGGATGCCTCTGATTCAGGGGTAGGAGCTTGGCTAGGAAAGGTGACCCACTTGAAATGGAGTGACCTGAGGCATTGCACAGCAGGAAATTCACCCACTCACAAATGAATTACGGAACTACACTTAAGGAGGCACTTGCAATTATAGATCCCATAACCTCCTTTGATCATATTCTTGCAGGGCATGAATTTACGTTCATAACCAATCACCAACCATTTGTGTTCCTGAAAATAGCCAAGAACCCCTCACACAAGCAGCTGAGGTGGCGAACCCATTTGGGAAAATACAATGCAAAGATATGTTATAGGCCTCGGAGGGGAAATTATTTTGCAGACACTCTTTCCCACCTTTATGAGCAATTTGAACCAGAACCAAACTACACTTAAGACTCTACCAACGAAGACGATTCTAACCCTCACAACCTACCTCTTATATCCTCAAATATGTCGCGCTTTGAACCACTTCCTGTTGGTCAACCGCTTTCATCGGATAACTCAGATTGCTTAATCAGGGCAGGAAACGATTGGGGAGATAGAGTAACCCTAAAGATTAGCGATTACAAGAGAAATTATCCAGCCATGCACTGGAGCGCATGCTACGATCATCAGTGTACTATCCATGAGGCCGAGAAGCTCAGAGACAAGATAGGTCTACCTGAGCTAGTCTCTACCTACGAAGAAAGGAATAACATCTTGCTACCTCCCTAGCCGGTACTGGACCTGAATGCTATCAGGAAACGTTTGAACGAACAACTAGGAGATATGAGTTCGGAATATCAGGACCAGGAGAGTCCTTA
Source organism: Tuber calosporum (assembly GCA_003316355.1). Taxonomy (NCBI): domain Eukaryota; kingdom Fungi; phylum Ascomycota; class Pezizomycetes; order Pezizales; family Tuberaceae; genus Tuber; species Tuber calosporum. The sequence goes on from QFET01004605.1 coordinate 5,442, forward strand.
CCAACAACCATTAAAGGAGCCTGAGCGGCCCCTCTACTCCAATGCGGCACTCGGCCAACTAAGGCTTATACCCGTCATCGAGCCACCTACCCTCACTCACCACCAGCGTACACTCTACGAGCTTCACGAGGACCACGACGAGGAAATACCCCACCAGGAGGGAGTACAGGATGAACGGGATATGGCAGCAGTGGTGGCAGAAATGAGCACCCAATGGAGAAGACAGATGATGGAAGCCTACAGGAATGATGACCTGTACAAGTAAGCCTCCGACGCTAGCAATACTGGGAGAGGTGGCAAGCTAATCCGACTATAGGATCAGCGATGGACTGATGTATGCAACAACCAGGGGTGGTCAAGATTGCCTATACATACCTAATGGACATCCAGTGAATGGGATAACACTTAGGGAGATCGTTATTGATGAGATCCAGAACAGAGGACATCACAGCGCAGTTAGGAAGGAACCTACGCTATGCTACAGAATACATATTCTGGCCTTAGATGAAGAAGGATTATCAAGACTATGTTTGCCAATGCGATTTATGCCAAAGGAATAAGGAATGCAACATGTTACCTGGAGGAGAGGCACAGTCTCTGCCAGTACCCTTGGAGATGTTCACCTCCTATGCTATCGACTTTGCAAAACCATTCAACAAATCTAGAAACAACAAGTACGACACAGTACTAGTAGTTGTGGATAGGGCGGTTGGATTCACTTGGTTTATTCATACACACTCAAGCAGTCTAGCGATTGAGACCCTCACCCTCCTCCGGCATCATATTTTTACTCCATATGTAGTGCCTACTTCGTTTATCAATGATGATGACCCATCTTTTACATCATGATTCTGGAACCAAAGCATGAAGTCTTTGGGCATCGAACATATTAAGGCAGTACCTGGTCACTATGAAACCAATGGCCATGTTGAGAGGAAGATTAGAGAACTTAAGACCGCCTTAAGGAATGTTATTAACAAGCACCAGAACAACTGGTTACTTGCGCTTCCCGACTTAGCAGCCTACGAGAATGCAGGACATTCTGATGTCCTGAACATATTACTATATAATGCAGTGTATGGACGAGATTACCCTATGCTCTCGAGTATCAGAGTCAGAAACACCCAGGTGCCTGACTCCAATAACTTCCTGAACAAACACCAGGAATTGCGAATTGAGGCCTATCAATCTGTCAAAATGGCGAGATTTAGGAGTATCCAGATGCTAGGCAGAAGAAGGACCACAGACAAGCCCATTGATGTGGGCGAACGATTGTTAGTCTGGGGAGACCAGTTCGCTACAGAATCTAGTATAAGCAAGAAACTGGAACCCAGATGGCGAGAACCCTTCGAGGTGTTATAATACGACTCCCGCACACAGAACTACACAGTTAAGGTGGATGTTAGGATTTACCGATGTAAGGAAGGATTATTTCTTTGTTTTACAGTTAAGAGGTTCATAGAGAACGAAGATGATAGGTTCCCTGGCAGAGCCTATGCGAAACCAGCGCCCATCCTCGTTGAAGAAGTACCAGAATGTGAAGTTAAACAAGTGTTGGATCACTGCCAGCACTAGGGACAGGACCAGTTCCTTATTAAGTAGGAAGGTTATGCAGATACTGAGTCCAGCTGGGAGCCTGTCGCAGGATTAGAGAACGCTATGAACCTTGTCTAGGAATGGTGGACAGACAATTGTCGAGGCGACGAATTCCCTATCATTACAAGATATATCAAGATTGGATTCACGTTAAAGACACCAGTATACGGGGAGTTTGCTGATGAAGGATAGGGGGATGATGAATTTTGGAAACCCTACTTGGGGAGCGACTATGAGGACTCTGGAGTCTCAGATGATGGCGAGGTTATCAGAACTTGGTTTTGTTTAGGATTTTGATCTCTGCGAATTTGTTTTTTGGTTTTTGTTTTTGGGAACAGTTGTTTTATTTCCAGGGTATTTCCCGTATTGGTTACCATTGTTAAGGTTGACAAGGCTAACGGACACTAGCAGGGCTAGTGAGGGCTTAGATTGTTTTATGATTGGTTTCAAGTATCGTTTGATACTTAGTTCATTTTATTTTGGGTTTCATGTATCAGGCTGATAACGGAGATGTTTTATGTTTTGTTTTATGTATCGGGATGATACCCATTTTGTTTGCTGTACTGTTTAGTTGAATGAGGTATTTGTTTGATTGGAGGACTTCACAAGCGGAGCTTGGTTAAGTCTGTTGATTGGAAATCAAATGGAAGAAGATGGAGAGCTTTGGAAAAGCAAGATCATGTAATTAAAGGCTGCCCCTCTGGAGCATAGACAGGGTAGACTTCTACAGACAGAGTTTTTCAATATACTTGGTTGAGCAGTTACTTCTTTTCAGTTGGCACGAAACCACAGCAAGTAAGTCAAGGACTTAGCGAGGCTGACGATATAGTAATCGACGGCTGTTAAACAACTTATCAAGATCTCCGGTAGTACTACTTACTTGAAGTCTTGACAGTTTGGGATCTGAGTTACTATCGTTATACCATACCAAGACGCATTCCTTTTGGTGCCTGGTACACCCAGGGAGGCGTTACTATATCTATTGTTTTCCAGATATGAGTTGTCAGAATATACATGTGATATATAAGGTGAATGGCAACTAATTGGTCTATATTTTTTCTTCTAGTCAACTACAATACTACTCCATTAAATACCAGTTAAGTTATTTCTAAAAATTGACTCTAAATCTCTTTTAGTTCCTGAAATCAAAACTCCTCAAACTGATCAGTTAGTGTTAGAAGATCAAATAAAGCAACTTTGTACTAGACACCTTGAAAGGTCTAGTGGTCATCTAGCCAATTTTAATAAGTCTTGCACTGGTAAGAAAGAATGTGTGAAAAAACCCACCTATGCTCAATAGTTTACCTGGATTAAAGACTATTGTACTATGACCCTGCAATAGTGCAAACCTTTGGCTATTGACCCTATTGTTATACAGTAGGGTTTTCAAAGCTACATAGTAGTAGGAAATAAAACAAGAGGTCATTTCTAGAAATGAAAAGTGGAGAAATCGACTCCAACAGATATATGGTATAAAATAGCCATATAGTTCCCTTTATCAGCTCAGTATGCTCCATAATCTTGTAATGGTACTGGATCCTGAGAAAGTGTCTAGTCTCTACTCTTAATACCCATATAATTACAACTCAAACTCCAATTCTTCCAAAACATAATAATTCTGCAAAGTCCTAATATAATATACGATTTTCCGAAGTATGAGAACAACTAGGTAGCTTTCTGTCTGAGTTTGCAAATCACAATAGTGAGCCCACAGTATCAAGATCTCATAAACAGTAACTAATCGTCAGAAATTTCATAACTCATATGGAACTGGATAATCAGGTCATATTACTATTGTTCCTCCCCTACCATATCTTGTATTTGAATTTAAATAAGGAATCTGATTGTCTTTTAATATTCCTTACTAGTTTTCTTCACTACTGGAAAAGCCACCCTTTAATTTAAGAGCATGTATATCTGATCTGCACCTAAGGATATTCGTGAAAAATGAAGTTTCCTAAAGGTGAAACTGCGATTTGCATAATGAAATATTTTTTCTCTAAATGCTATTCAGGAATATCAAGAGAAAGTTCAATTACAAGAAGATTTGGACAAACATTAGAAGGAGTAGTGTAAATGTCGTACCTTCTCTAAAACCTTAATTACCCAAGTTATCTAATCTTGACTGGATCGTGGATGTTATTCTATTAACTTCCAACTAGTTGTCGAAATTCTAAAATGTCTACAGCAGTACAGTGGTACATTTTTTATCACACTTAGAGCTGGTATATTTGTTTAGTCTTTTTGATAAGAACAAGAACTTTGACAAGCATCACTACCTGGTCTATACAGAGGAACGGAAATCTAAAGGTCCTAATCAAGTTTTATCTTTCATTCATTACCTGACATTTAGGCATAAGATGAAACCTGACCAATAGCTGTGGGCTGACAACTGTGGTGAACAAAATCAATATCCCTTAATGACAGCATATTTGTATTAGTTAGTAGAACAGGGGTGGAGTGATAGTATTGAACTATGCTTTTAAGACAAATGTGATACAAGGAACAGAGTATATCATAGGTTTGGTACTGTGAAGTATAAAGTATCTTTTCAAGACATTGGAACTCCAGTAGATTCAAGTATTGAAACTGGGATGTCATTTATCAATAATCCTATTCCACTAATTGAACTCTTTGATGATAGTGCTGGTGAATGGGTATTTTTCAATTGGCAGATAGTCTTAAGCACCCTCTTCAAGCCTTTGAAGGTAATATTATTGTTTCATAAATTCCTCTTTCTTAAGGATTTGCCTTAGATTACTGTCAAATATATTCCCCTTGGTCATAGACAAAGGTTCAAACTTCTGAGAATTGGAAAAACACTTAAACTTATCCAATCAAAAATACCTGAAGAACCTCTAGTGATTGGCTTGAAACTGGAGAAATTATTGTTGAAATTTCTTATTCATTTTCATATGAATATTTTCTTGAACATATCGAATATTCTCTTACTTGGTTAGTGTTTCGGCAATACCTATTACACCGCATACATTACTACAGCTAGGACATACTGTGCATTTATTTCTGTTATATTTCATTATTACGATAAGGATTCTTATATATATTTCTTTAACTGGTATTCGGGTTAATTCGCTAGCTTATCACATATTTTAACGGTTATTATTCCGTCCTTTATATCTTATCATCCACAACGAAACCCCTTACACCACTTTAATTTTATATAAACTTTTGGAATATTCTTGGCAGGTTTTCAGGGTCAAATACATTAGCACTTATGTTTTTCCTACTGACGTTATGGTAAAACACGTTCGTACTTATATTTTTCCATTTTATATTCTTTTAGATAACGGGAGGGCCCACTCTTGTATGTATAGGGGCTACCGGCCACTTTTCTCGCTTAGGAGCATAAGGAACAGACTACCTACCAATCCACCTTCATAAATCTACCTCCCCTCATCAAGGCGTGCCCGCAATACTCGCTTAGTATTGCGTTAGTATATTCCGATAGATATAAGATCGTACCAATACACATTTGAACAGGTTATGAGCCCGGGCCTCTTATATTTTTAGGATATACATTTACACCCTCCAACAGACCACGAAATCTCACAGTCAACGAAGCGAAACCCGTTCTGCCATCGCTCCACATTTCCTACCAAAATAATACCCCTAAACATTTTTCTCGGCAAAGTTTATTTCTCGGCACGAAACATCGACCAGACGAAACGCTCCTTCTTGACAAACCAGACAATCTCGGCCTCGGCATTACACAAGTCTCGGCAAAACACTCTTGGCATTAACCACTACTTAACCGAGCTCTTTTCACCGTTCGCCTCCGTCTTCTTCTTTTTCCACTCTCTATGCGCACAAGTGTTACCTACCACTCCCCCACATACTTTACCAACTACCTGGAAGTTAACACATCTGAGGGTGGACACTACCAGAAAAATCCTTGATTGGTCAACGTGTTACTTTCTGGCTTGATAAAAGTTGTGTGGACTTGAAGGGGGTGTGTGTTCACAGAGAACAATTTGAAGAATACAACTTGTATAACCAAAATCCACCATGGCCTAAGCCTCAACCACCGTCCCTGAACCTTCGACAGACCCTCCGCAGCAACCCCTCTGCCCATTGACCAAAGGGCACGGACATACGCTATTTACTCTAAACGCGGCTTCGCACCCAGCTACAAACTCACCTCTATCCCAAAGCTGAATGGGCCAGAGAACTACCGCACATGGCGTGACATCTCCGAGTACGTCCTCGTACTGTTCAACTGCAGGGACATTGTGCAAGGAACGGAAACCATCACCGATGAATTACGGGATGAAGACGGGGATCTGACAAATGTTGACCCTATAGATGAATTTCGCGATCGCTACCAGTGGGCATCGGCCTACTTGCTCGAGAACATTGATCCAAAATGGCTCATCCTCCAGGCAACTGACAAAACACCGCACGCAATCTGGACGGCGTTCCAGGACAAATTTGACAGAGAAAACACCTTCTCCATCTTGGACCAACTCAAGGCTGTTCTCGATACCAAATACAAGTCGTCTGAACCCATCGCTGATCACATCGGCAAGTTCGACACCCTCTGGAATCGCATGCAACACCGTTGCACCTCTGCTACCGAAAATGACTTTTACACCCTACCTTTTGCATTTAAGAAGGTATTCGAGTCATCGGAAGCAAAAGCTGCTGTCCTTCTCCGGTCCCTTCCTGAGTCGATGAACCACATTGTCGACAACTTTCAAACTAAGGAGGACCTTACCTACAACCATGTCTATAACAGGTTGTTGGACCTTAAAACTTCGGTTAACTCTGAAGAAGACAAGGCGTATAAAACCGCCACTGTCCAAGGAAAAGGGAAGGAACAACCCCAACAAAAGGGAAATAGCTCATCGGTCACAGCCAAGGAATGCTCATAATGCAAAAAGCTTTCCCCCTCTGCACGCAATGAAGGGCATACTTGGAAAGAGTGTCAGAAACTCAAGACATATAACCAAAACAGGAAGGAAAGGACGGCGATTGACACCTCCAAGATCGGCAAGGAAGAGATATCCAAACCGGTCAGTAGATCCGCAACCCTTACCACTACGCGAAAGACCCCTCACCCACACAATTGGGTAATCGATACAGGCGCAAGCTTACATATGACAAGCAACCTAGACCTTCTTATAAACTTTGAACCAGAAAAAGTAAATGTCAAGTTAGGCGATGACTCTGTAATAGAGTCATGCGGCCGAGGAACAGTTAAGCTCATGGCCAAAACGTCTAATGGCCATGTATCTCCTGTTTTTCTTCAATGTGTTCTCTGGGTTCCTAAGTTGGGTCAAAGCAATTTGTTATCGTGACGCGCTATCGTTTCTTTGGGAAAAGGGTTTTCTTTACGCAGTTCAGGGAAGGACATGTATGTCATGGGAGAGAATAAAGAGGTTTTATGGGGCAAGCTTGACGGACAAGATTATGTCGTGCAGGAAAGAAAGGAACAGGCATACAAAATGACCTATCAGGAGTGGCATGAAGCCTTGGGTCATCCCTCAGTAGCCTACCTTCTCTCTGACAAATACTCCGACACATTCCATATCCCTAAGGTTCCTACAGGTTGGCAATGCGAAACTTGCATTACCTCAAAGTCGTCCAAACGAAAATCAAAACCAACACAGCAACGTTGGCAAAGCCCCTTCGAGTTAATTCACTCTGACTTAAGCGGAAAATTCTCGACACCATCCTTTGGTAATTCTTGGTACTATATCACCTTCATTGATGATTGCACACGATACACCTGGATTTACCCCATCAAGGTAAAATCCGATACGGTAAAATTCTTCAAACAGTTCATCCAGGAGCGACAAACCCAAGATGACGCCATATTTGAACGATTCAGGACTGATAACGGTGGTGAATACGTGAACCATGAAATGCTAAACCTGTTTCAGGCGCATGGAATACTTCATGACAAAACTCTACCCTACTCACATGAATCAAATGGCGTTGCTGAACGGTATAACCGGACCATAATAACCGCCACTAGGTCCATGTTAAAAGGTTTAACTCTACGACTTTGGGCAGAAGCAATCGCAACTGCCGTATACCACAGAAACCGTCTTCCCAACAGATCCATAGGAGGTTCAACGCCCTATGAATCTCTCTACAACTAAAAGCCGTTGATCAACCACCTACACCCATACGGGACCAAATGCTTCGTCGACATACCAGAGGAGACCAGAATATCAGGAACGAAGCTAAAGCCACGGGCGATCGGAGGCTATCTTGTTGGATACACATCCTCTGACAGGATATACCGGATATACATCCCCTTGTAACTGTTAAGGGTAGCCGATTCTAAGGTCAAGCGAATCAGGCTAGGCTTAAGAAATCAAGTCGTAGACGGAGATTGTCTAGGAAGGCTCAAGATTTCAAGGTAGAACGTATGATATTGATAAGATCTCTTCTCCGTTGCTTGATGGTGTGTAAAGCTCGGGAGGCACTTCGATATTTATATCCCGCGTCTGAGTGTTCGCGGACTACATCAGTTCTCCATACAACTAAGTATCTACTAACAATTTTCGCAACAAAATCCAACAGCGAACCCCTTTTGACCCTGAAAGTTTTCTCCCCCGCACAGCTCATGGCGTGATCAGAGCTCTTCTTTCTCCGAGGGTGTTCACACCTTCTCGGTAAGAGATAACAGCCGTCGTCCTGCTATGCAAACTTATGGCCGTCCAGTTTGGAACTTGCCAATAGTTTCTTAGAACACCAAGGGGCCAACTTGGTTGTCGACCAATACGGCTTCGTTCCGGTTCACCCGGTCTTGCCGCTGGCTTTCAGGATGACTAGTCTTTGACGATCGGTCTAATACCAATTCGTGCTGGGCTGCCTCTCCTTATCGACATGTTCCGATAGGCTTGCTTGCCTAAGATAGGCATTGATTTGGGGTTAAGTTCTATTCTCTACGGAATAGCCCTAATACCACTCCCTCCTAGGCTTCCGGACATTGTTTTGGTCTCTTGACTTCAACGGGATGTAACTCCGCGAGGTCTTGACGAAATCGCTTGGTTCCTTTTCCCAGGCGTAGCCAGAGATGCCCTCTTATATACCCTGCGGACAGGATCCGGTCGGACGGACGGCGACGACGTATACGGTTTTACAAGAAAGGCTTCAATATTTCTTCTTTCTATGATTGTGAGCAACTGCACAAGGCGCCAGTGCTGTCGTCCGGGGCCAACGTCGGGGCCGGAGGGGGGTATTAGTCTGTGGAGTTTCAAACCCAGAGCTCTCCAGCTGCTCTTCTGGGCCCTCATGGGAGTTATGTGCCTAACAGTAACATAAAATATCCGAAACACAACAGGTACACTGCACCACTAAAACGATTGAACAATCGGAAGTGCCAAGTACAACACCTGTTCCGGAATCCCAATTTGCGACCGTCCATCCTCCCTCCTTTCCAATAGACCTGCAATCGTACAGTAAGACTTTGGAATTAGACCCAAGTACGACACCTACCAACCGCACAACAGCGATTGAAATCCATCCTCTACCATTACCTCCACATCCAGAGAACTACGACTGACCTAACACACCGTCACCTACTCCGGAACCTGCTCCCTTGGATCAACAACCTCAAGAACATTAGCCCCTACCAGACGAGCAACCGGAAACACGGACAAGGTCAGGACGAATCTCACGCACACCGCTACGCTTTGGCAGAAATGCTACTAAAGTACCGGATCAGGATCCCACCACGTATAACCAAGCGATTAACAGTACGCTTAAGGAACAGTGGACCACGGCGATGGATGACGTGATTAATGCACCAAACAGGAATGAAACCTGCGATGTTGTTAAGAGACCGATGGGAAGATAGATAATCGAAAGCAAGTGGGTTTACAAGACTAAAAATAATGCAGATGGGACTTTCGAAAGGTTTCGCACAAGAGCCGTTGTCAAAGGGTTTTCACAAATTCACGGCTTTGACATCGAAGAAATATTCGCCCCTGTCATCCGTTATGAATCACTCCGCTTCCTCCTCGCGATATGCGCCAAAAACAAATAGCGACCGCGACAGTTGAATGTCAAATCTGCTTTCCTCTACGGCGACCTCAAAGAAGAAGTTTACCTACGACCGTTACCTGGGCACCGTAATGGAGTAAAAGTATGGAAACTTAACCAATGTCTTTCTGGACTTAAGCAATCTGCGAATGAATGGTATGCTCTCTTCGCAAAATTCATAACCTCCAAAGGATTTACGACATCAGCCCACGACCCATGCATATTCGTCCATGCTAAACACAACCTCTCCGTATCAGTTTACGTCGACGACATTGCCATAGACGCAGCCGACTCCCCCCACACCACAACTCTGATAGAAGACCTGAAAAAGGCATTCGAGATCACTGACCTAGGGGAAGCTAACTTCCTACTCGGCTTGCACATAACGCATACACCAGTCGGCATACATCTTACCCAGCAAAAATACATCAAGTCAGTCCTCCAACGATATGGCATGGAAAACTCACGTTGCGTTTCTACCCCTTTACCAAAAGGCATTCAACTTTCTAAAGGGACTGAAGACATACAGATACCAGACCCCTCCATTTACCAATCGGTTATAGGATCACTTATGTACCTCACCACTGGCACAAGACCCGACCTCTCGTATACGATTTCATTTCTTTCTCAATATTCTTCTTACCCATCTGAAGCACACTTAAAGGCCGCTAAACACGTCCTTCGTTAGCTTGCTGGAACGGAAAATATAGGCTTGTTCTACACGTACCCAACCAACGCAACTACCGCTATCGATGTCTACGCTGATGCAGACTTTGCCGCTTGCCTTGAGACCCCCCGCTCCATCTCAGGATACATTGTTATCTTAAATGGTTAATGTATCTCCTGGCGATCCAAGAAACAGGCATCTGTTGCTACATCTACTACCGAAGCGGAATACCTTTCTATGTCACTGGCTACGCGACAAATCCAATGGGTCCAAAAAGGCCTCAACGTTATTCGACTAAGTTTAGCGATCGCTTTGCATGCAGATAATACAGGCGCTAATTTTCTTGCGACAAACCATCAACTCAATAAACATACCAAACACATCGATGTTCACTTTCACAAAATACGAGAAGAACTCGATCGCGGTGCTTTCACTTTACTAAAGGTTGAGTCGTCAGAAAACCTTGCTAATATCTGCACCAAAATCTTAGGAAACTGGCACATAGACGGTTGATGGGACTTCTGGGCTGTAGATAATGAGGGGAAGTGTTGAAATTTCTTATTCGTTTTCATATGAATATTTCCTTGTACATATCGTATATTCTCTTACTTGGTTAGTGTTTCGGCAATACCTATTACACCGTATACATTACTACAGCTAGGACATACTGTGCGTTTATTTCTGTTATATTTCATTATTACGATAAGGATTCTTATATATATTTCTTTAACTGGTATTCGGGTTAATTTCGCTTGCTTATCACATATTTTAACGGTTCTTGTTCCGTCCTTTATGTTTCATCATCCACAACGAAACCCCTCACACCACTTTAGTTTTATATAAACTTTTGGGATTTTCTTGCCAGGTTTTCAGGGTCAAATACAGTCGCACTTATGTTTTTCCTACTGACGTTACAGTAAAACACGTACGTACTTATATTTTTCCCTTTTATATTCTTTTAGATAACGGGAGGGCGCACTCTTGTATATATAGGGGCTACCACCCACTTTTCTCGCTTAGGAGCATAAGGAACAGACTACCTACTAATCTACCTTCATAAATCTACCTCTCCTCATCAAGGCGTGCACGCAATACTCGCTTAGTATTGCGTTAGTATATTCTGATAGATATAAGATCATGCCCATACACATTTGAACAACTATTTGATATATAGCAAAAGTATAGCTCCTCTGCACCAAAGTATATCCAATCTACATGGCTTTATAACAAGCCCTTACCTATATTCATTATACAAGTGCATGCCTGCCTGGACATAAGGGCTAAACAGCTAAGTTGTTTAGAGGAAACAAAGGGAGAAACATTTGCAAATAATCATGCCAAGATATTGAGTGGTAATGTAACCAGAACCTCGAGCATTTATATATTGAAGCTAATTCAAGAGTAATAGGAACTACCGAACTTTTGGAAGTATCAGAGACTAGCAAGATTCAAGTTCCAAATTTAGGTTAGGGACATGGCTGTATAACAAGGGTAAAAAATCAAAAAGGATGTAGAGGGAATTGATTGAAATCAACCTCTTTTTAATTATTTCTATTCATGCATTTTTACTATTAGTACAAGAATGGATTATCCTGTATTCAGATTAATTTGAAGTTTTTTTTCAATATGTGAATTTGGCGCTAAAGGTGGTATTTGTATAAATTTGCTTCTATCTCCAAACCTTTTATGTTGGAGCAAGGTCCAACGGTGTGTCAGCAACTGCTTCTCATCGACTCCAGTATCCATCTTACCCTGTGAGGCTTACCTCCCCCCTTTCAACTTGCTCCTCCCCCATCCTCACAGGATGGCCATACTACGGCTTGCCTGCTCCCCTCCCCAGATTAACCCGGCTGCCTCCATTATTTCCATCCTTCTCCAACTTTGGGGCAGAGGACTCCTCCCACCCCTCCTTCGTAGCCTTCGGGCCAACTATTTCCTCCTCCGATGGAACCATCCAAGGCACACTCCTGCTGTCTGCTCACACCTCCCAATCGATGGGATATGCTACCTCCTGGTCAAGGTGATACAGGACGGTTTCAAACTCCCACAAATAAACTCTCACCTCCTACTAGGCACAGATCTTGCACCCCCTCCTCCAATCCCAGGTGCCGTCTTCTACAAACTGATCAAGGAAGACTGCAGTAAGGACCTCCTCGCTGATTTGACACTCGTGTTCCCACCCTACCCTTACTACTAGTATAAGCCGTCCCTCTACCCAGATGCTGTCATGGGCCTCGCCCGCTTCACAGCTGGGAGAATACACCAGATGCGGGCTGGCAAGAGTTATCTTGCTGGTCAACCCTCATAGCGCAATGCAGATCGCTCTCCCACCTGTCCTTCCTGCTACTCAGGTGATGAAACCTTTGAGCATGCAATTCTCCTCTAACACTCCTAGTCCCAAGAATGCCAGCTTTACCTTCTGAAGCTGTCCTCCATAGGCTATGGCTCTCCACTTTGGGCCGACCTGGACATGATCCTAGGTCTCACCTCATACATGTGCACCACGTACACCAACTCCCCACCTACTATGCTAGCAGTTGTTTCCACCGTTGCCTCATCCTCCTCTGAGTATGACTCAGACCGAGTGGCTTTTCTTTCCTACTATATCTTTCCTTGCGGTTATGATTTCTTTTGATTTCATTTCATTCTATACCATTTGAATTAGTAGCTATTATTGGGTGTGGTAACGGTATGGTCATCACTAGGGGAGAACTTGTGTGGTTATTTCTTTTGTTTTGCACGTTTGGAATTCATATTTCATTTATGCTATAGCTAGCACTCCATGCAGGTTCCTGTACGTTAACTGTGAATATCTGAGATAATCAAAAAAATCAATCAAAATCCAAACCTTTTATTTATATCAGATAAGTTGAAACACAATTTCCCACTAACAAATAGGCCCCATGATTACAATTTAGCTAGTACAAGCATCATTTTATATTCTAGACTTATGTACCCATTTTATCTATATTCAACATACCCCTTCTCATAATCAATGATGCCTCCTCTACTAACAATTATCCTTCCTAACCTGTATATTGAACTATATGTAGATATCGAAGTACATGTCCATGTTTCAATTGCCTCTCTGTGCTCCTGTACAAAAAACAATTTGAACATAGCAACTATGGCTTCGTAATTTGAAATTGCTTATTGAGAACTAAAATTAAGATGGTAAGGATGTTAATCTAAACAGCAGTGCGCAGCAGCTAACAAGATACTTTCCGAAGGTTAGAACTATGATAAGCAACAAATTAATTCTTGAGATATAAAGTTATGCTGAATTGTAAGGTACTTAGAAGGAGTTTCCAAGAATGCAAGCAAGGGAGTCGCCTGGAGTTGTTGCTACTAGCCACAATCTTGGCACAAGTATTATCAATAATATACCAAAAGAGAATTAATCGAAAATATCGACTAGGTGTAAACTGTTTTTGTTATTGAAAGGTGAAGGGATGCATGAAATTGTAATAAGTATTAGGAGTGGAGTAAGGTTCATTTTATTTACTTTTACTTTTTTTTTATTTAATTGATTTTTATTCATGTTTAAGATACAGAATCTACATACACCGCTAGCTATGGCAGTAAACAAACCTCCTCCTCGTCTGCCCTGACCCTAGAAACCTATGGGAACACCATAATGGAGGCTTGAACCAACTAGAGTAAAAAACCATCCTAAGAAGCCCCAACACAGTAATCACACCCAGAAAGCCAACAAAACCAATATGAAAACAATCCCAAGCCCGAACTATCAACCAACCAAATACTAAAAAGAAAATACAAGATATGCAAACTACAAGACCAAAGACCAAAGTCAAACTATAGCTCTAAGCACAAGCTATATGTAGTTCCAGCTCCCATAATAAGCTGGCCAGGGTAACAATGTAGAAGGACATTCCTGTGGGCATATAGCCTAGCACAAAGGGTGGAAAGGGTCATCCTTAGAAGAGGAACTTAAATGAAGTATGGGCAGCTTGTGGCAGGGTCCAAAGCGGAGTCTAGAGGATAGAGTGTCAGCCTGGTGGTGGTGGTAGTAAGGTACCAGCTTAGGGGAGGCAGAAAGGTGCCAGCTACTTAGCATCAGTATAGTGTCAGCCAATCAATCATCAAAAGAGGAGGAGAGAAGACAGAGGGAAAGAAGGAGGAGAGAAGAAAGAGGGGAGAGTAGGCAGGATTTGCTCAAGTGGCCAAACAACTTGCAGAATTATATGCATGTCAGACTTGGCTGTCTAAAAGTACCAGAGCCAACCATATTTCAACAAACCTCCTGTAGTCCCTTGATTCTCTGAGGAGTTGTTTACTACAAGGTAGGATACGAGAGGAAGGCAAAAGGTGAATGAGTAGAGAAATCAACCATAGGTATATTGAATTGTTTTGTCATATCGCAGACTATATTCTCAGCTGTTTAAAGTATAGGCTAAAGGCCTTGCCGATCATGCAAGTGTTAAGCGAGGCATAGCAAACATGCTAATTAAGACGAAACAAAAGTGTGGAAAGGAGAGAGCAATTACCAAGAGTGATAATGGGAGAGAGAGGAGAGAAGTGACCCAAAGGGGTAGACCCTAATGAGTTTAGAGAGGAGAGATAGAAATAGACATGTCCCCACAATATAGCAAGACCAGTGGACGTGGGAACCTACCCCAAGGAGTTGGTGATGGTTTTTCATAGTATTGAGATTTGAATCGCCAGGTTTGTATGAGAGACAGAGGATATTAATATACTTTTAGAATTCATAATGTTTATTATATTTGTTAACTTTATTTAGATAGGTCATTATGACTTTAATTTCTGAAGTAAACTTACTCAATGGAAATGCAGCAACTATTGGAGAGTTAGCAATATTGCAACAATTCTTCTGGTCAAGAGAGTGCATTTACTAGAAAATGAGGGCCTCTAGTTCCAGAGAAACCAATCCTCAACCCACTGAAGCATCTGACCTTAGCTTTTAGTTATTTGTTTATTTATTCATTTTTATTCTTTATTTTTCTTTTCAAAAATTAGAATAAATAAAAATACTATCATCTCAAGAAGAGTATATCAGCCTGTCACAATATCGTCAATATCCTTTTATGCTGTTATGTGGCAGCAAATTCGGTAATGTTGAATTACCTAAGAATAAAAAAACAATCCTAGTATTTAGAAAGTTGAAAAACTGTCATAAAGTGTAGTTAAAAGAAGATAATGGCTAAAGTTCTCAAAGGCTTATAAGCTTTGATAACTTAATAACTGAATAACTGAAGATATTATTAAGGTCTCTTCTTCGTTGCTTCATGATCTCTTAACCACAGGGTTTTTGATTTGATTGATTATCTCATATATTCGCTGTTAATATACAGGACCCTGCATGGAGTCCTAGGTATAGCATAAATGAAACATTAATTCCAAACGAGCGAAACAAAAGAAATAACCACTCAAGTTCTCCCAAATTAATGACCGTACCCTGACTGTCCCTAAACATGGTGACTACTTCAGTAAGTATAGAATGAAATGAAACTACCAAGGAAATCATAATGGTAAGCAAAGATAAACCATTGGAAAGAAAAGTACTCCTCAATCTGAGTCATTGTCAGAGGAGAAGGATGAGGCAGTTGTGATTACTGCAGGGAAAGCGGGTGGAAAGTAGTGTGTGTAGCATAGATATAGGAAGTGAGACCCAAGATAAGGTTGAGGTCGGCCTAAAGCAGGGAGTCAAAGCCTATCAAGGACAGCTTCAAAAGGTAAAGCTGGCATGGGCGAGACTTGGAGGGGCAGTGGAGGATCGTATCCTTAAAGGTCTCATCCTATGAGTCATAGGGGGGGCAGGTGGGGGAGCGGTCAGCATCACTCCAGGATGGTTGGGTTGCAAAATAGCTCCTGCCAGCAGTCATTTGATGAATGCTTCCAGCCGTAAAGCGATCAAGGCCTATAAATGTTTGTGGACGCAGGGAAGGCTGGTACTGGTAGTATATATAAGGTGGGGTCAGGAGTGTCCAGTCTATGAGGAGGTCCTGTCTGCAGTCATCCTAAAATAGTTTTTAGGAGACGGCTCCAGGTATCAGAGGTTGGGGGGCGAGGACTGTGCCTGGCACGGAGTGAGAGTTTATTTGATGGAGTTTGCCTTCACGTCTAGCCACCTTGACCAGGAGATAGCACATCCTGTCGATAGGGAGTCGTGAGCGGATGGCAGGAATGGGTCTTGGTTGATCCCCGCTGAGGGGGATATAGTGGGCCCTAAGGCCTCGAAGGAGGGGATTTGAGGAATCCTCTCCCCTATAGGAGGTGTAAGATAAAAAAAATAGGGGCAAGTGAGCTACCACAAGGTTGATCGCCTGGTGGAAGCAGACAAGGCTAAGTTCAGTCATCCTGCATCTATGGGGAAGTAGCAAGTTAGGGGCGGGGAGGCAAGCCTCACAAGGGAGGATAGATTCTGAGGTTCATGAGAAGCAATTAGTGACTCAGTGTTGGACCTTCCTCCAAAAGACCTCCATCTTCCCCGGCATAGTGGGATTGGGGATGGAGGGTCAGCTCCATAAGAGGGAATAGGTAGGTGTTAAGGGTAGCCGATGCTAAGTACAAGTGAATCGAACTAGGCTTAAATCTTTCTTCGTAAACGGAGATTGTCTAGGAAGGCTCGTAGGTAAAGACTTTTGAGTAAAACTTATAATATTGATAAGATCACGTCTCCGTTGCTTAATGAGTGCTAAAGCTCGGTAGGCACTTCGATATTTATATCCCACGTCTGAGTGATTGCGGACTACAACTCGATTACATAACAACAGGTATTTTCTTCCCAACCTTCATCTCTTAATCAGAGAGCGAACCCGCTTTGACCCTGAAACTTTCTCTTCCCCCACGCGCCTAATGGTATGATCAGAGCTCCCAACTTCTCTCAGGGTGTGGAACCCCTCAGTGTGAATCGTCAACCTTCTTTCGGCTGTTAAGATAAGGCCGCCCAGTTTGGAAAGTACCAATAACTTCTTAGAACTCTAAGGGGCCAGCTTGGTTGTTGGCCGAATCTGCTTCGTGCTGTCTTATCCAGCTCTGCAGCTAGCTTTCAGGACGACTAGTGTTCACGATCGGGCCAATACCTTCTCGTCTTCACTTCCTATCCTTACCACTTGTTCCGATAGGTTCATTGACCATATAGGCATCACGGGGGCATCAGCGTACTCTCGGTGTGTATCGGAGTAGCCTACTTCAATCCCGTATTCATACCCATCTGGGACTACCCGGGCTCTCTTAACTTCATCTGGGTGTAACTCCGCGGGTTCTTGACGGAATCACTTCGTTCCACTTCTCGGACGTAGCCAGAGAGGCCCTCCCACAAACCATGCGGACAGCATCCGGTGGGACAGACGGCGACGACGTATACGGGGTTACAGGATGTGTTCTAATTTCGCGTTTTTCTTAGTAAACAAGCAACTGCAGAAGGTGCCAGTGTCGACTCTCAGGGTGAACGCTAGAGCCGCAGGGGGGTAATTGCTTCTAGAGGTTTAGATTCATGCAGTCTCTTCTGAAAAGTCATGTAATCCGCTTGGGAGTTGTTTGTGCCTAACACAAGATCCCTCCTCTGTGCCGTTTCTCCCGAATCGTTTTTCAAAGGTTACCCTCTCTTTAGGTACCCCATCAAAATAACAATAAAAAACAAAAAAACAATTTTAACTATAATACCCAACTTAAACAATTCCGAAAAATATCAGTCCCTTCTTGAACTCGACTTGGTAGTGTGTAAAACCTAACGCCTTTGCTTGGCCACGCTAGGAAAACCTTTTCCTTGTCATTCAACATCTGCCCACTTTGACATATCCGGATTCTCCCTATGAAACGTCTCCACCAATTCCTGTGCATGCTCTAAGTGGTCTGGTGGTTCCCAAGTATTTTCATCCTCGGAGCACCCAGTCCACTTCACAAAGTACCATAACTCCCGCATTGGTCAGTTCCAACCTCCCACACACCGGTTATATGACCTTATTTCACTCTTCACGATTCTATTGATTTCCAATTCAAAATCTGAATCGATTTCTTCTGGCTCGCAGGGATGTTGTTGCCTTGCTGGTCGATTTGATGTTCGTTAGGGTTCCAACAATGATACATGAAATATCGGATGGATCTTCCATCTTGGTGATATTTCTAGTTTGTAGGCACGTTTACCTCTTTTTTCCAATACCTTAAACGGGCCATACAGCTTAGGGCTAAGCTTCTTCGAGGGTCGTTTGGTTCGTATTTTTTTTTGCATTTAACCTGACCAGGTCCCCAACCTTGATGTCTGGTTGCTGCTTAGCCTTGTGGTTGTAATATTTGCCCATATTTTCCCTTGTTTGATCCAACGCTTCTCGGGCCTGTTGGTGTATTGTTTGCATCTAGTGTGTGTATAGCTGGGCGCCTGGATTTTGGGCTTCTCGTTCCTTCATCCATTCTGTTTGGGGATGGAATCCATAGTTTGCGTAGCAGGGTGACAAGCCATGCGCGTTCGTTAACGAAATGTTGTAGGCATGCTCGGCTATTAGTAACAGCTGGTACCAGTCCGTTTTGTAATAATTGACAAAGTTTCTGAGGTATCCTTCCGGCACTTGGTTGTTCCTCAAGTTTTGTCCATCAGTTTGCGGGTGGTACGCAGTTGACATCTTTCGTTTTATCCCCCGAGTTTTACATAGGGATTCCCTGAATTCTACCAAAAACTTTGTATTCATGTCAGATATAATTTCCACTGGGAGTCCATGTAGCTTCCAGACTTCCCTCAAGAATACGTTTGCAACCTCTTTGGCAGTTGCATTACTTTCCAGACCTATAAAGTGAGCCATCTTTGTAAACCTATCCACGACAAGCATAATTCGTGTTCTTCCTTGTGATTCTGGTAGTTGTGTGATTAAGTCGGTCGATATGGATGACCAGGCTGTGAACGGGACTTCTAGAGGCTGCAAAAGACTGAACTGCGCATGTTGTGGGGATTTAATATGTTGACATTCATCACATGACTGTCCGTAGTCATTTATCCACGCTGTCAGCCCTTTCCAATAATAGTCTCTGGTAACAATTTCCAGAGTCTTATCCTGTCCAAAGTGTCCAGCTACCTTAGAGTCTTGGCAACCTTTGGCTATAGTTGTCTGTAGCTGTTCGTTGTCTGGAATGTATAAGCGATTCTTATAGTAGATTAGTCCTTCAGTTACTGCCCAGTGACTTGGTAATGGTTTGCCCTTATCGGTTAACGTTTGCAAATCTCGCTTGCGTTCCTGCCAGTCTTGATCGTTCTGGCCTGCCTCTTGGATGGTTTTTAATAATGTCTAGTCATATTTCCTAATATCAACCTTGGACATTATAGCATTAGACATTAGGAGTATCCCTTTGCCTTGTCTTGCTTGATGGTCTGTTTCATCAAGGAACTCATTTTCGGCCTAGTCCACTTGCAAGTATGCAACCACTACCTAAGTCTTTGTTGCAGCTGATCGTCTAGGTGATACATCCATGCTTCCAAATCCGCCTTTGCCCCTGGCAGTTCCGGCTAGTCCGTCCACTTCAATTGCTTCCGCCATGTGTATGTTCTTAATGATCATTTGTGCCATTCGGTCCCCTTTGCGAACCTGGCAATCTTGATTTCCATGGTTCATTATGATAACCTGGACTTCTGCGGTGTAATCAGCATCGATTACTCCTCCTGTTACACATATGGGATATGGTACTAGACCTTCGAGTCTAAAGATGTGATGGTATATAGCGCCGGGAGGTGACTATATTGACTACAACCCACACTGGCGAGAAGTAGGATAGTATCCAGAACTACTCAGCCTCGGTGAAAGATGACAGAGTAATTTATCCAAGTGGATCTATTACGTATTCTGCATTCTTGATAATCCGAATGCATCTACACATGAGTGCATATATGCAGGAAAGACGGCCATCCAGACTGATCACCTGGGATTCCGTATGATGTTTGCAAATGGGCGGCATCAATTTGAACTTAGATCATTTGGCAAAGAGATCGAAGGCTATCTACTGGTGGAGTGCTTGACACCCTCAGACAAATAGATAGTCCGGGGGATCATTTGCTGTAGTGGGGTCATACATCTTCAGGGTCAAACAGTGTTCGCACTGATTAGACCTTGGCCGAAGTTTCCAAGGATACTTCTTTTATATGGCCAACCTAAGTACTGGGAAAAGTCTATAAATAGTTAGCAGTCCCCCATAGTTAAGGGATCATCAAGCAACGGAGAAGAGACCTTAACAATATATTCAGTTATTCAGTTATAAAGCCTTCGAGAACCCTTTTATCTTAACCATTCTTTTTACCGAGCTTTCCTGACTGTTCTCCGATTTTCTCGATACGAGCACGGCCTAGTCAATTCAACAGTACCGAATTGGCTACCCCGTAACACCTCCGCCAATACTGATCCCAAATTTGGCGGCCAGTCCACTGCGTGGTGCCAACCCTGCGTATGTTCCTTTTGGTAATCTGACGGAAATTCCAGCTTCCACCAACCTTTGTCCCTTGGCCGGAATTTAAAGTCCTCTAGTGCGTACAGGTCGTGTCCGGCTGCCAGTCGAGACACTTTTGTAGGCATTAGTACTTTTGGAGTTAGCAATTTTTTCGCTAGAAATCAGTAGACTCTGTGCCATTTATTCTTTCCTCTCTTTCTGGCTGATTTAAGTCCACCAGTGTGATTTGGAAGTGCGAAGGCTTGTGTATTGACTGTTCGCTATGCGCAGCTCCCTCCTCTAGATGGTACTCTGGCTGTCGGCTTAGTGTGTCTGGCTCTCCGCCTCGTTTTCCCGGTCGGTAGACAATCTTGAAATTGTAGTTCGCTAGTTGCTGAGCCCATCGTATTTGCCTTGGATTCCATACCTTGGTTGTAAGGAAGTTCTGTAGATTCTGGTGATCAGTGTAGTGGGTCACTGGTTTTTCTGTTCTGATCAGGTACTGTTTCCACTCTTTAAATGCCTCCAGAATCGCCAATAGTTCCTTATCATGGATCTCATAATTTCGCTCTGCTGGGCTTTGCTTCCATGAGTGGAAAGCCACCTGGTGTAGCTTTTTGTCTTTAAACTGTAAGAGGACACAGCCTAGCGCAAAATCACCAGTATCTGTTTCCACAATTGTTTCTCTGTCAGGGTAGAAATGGCAGAGTATAGGGGCAGAGATGAATCTATTCTTAAGTTCTACAAATGCCCCATCTTGTTTTGGCCCCCAGCTTGATTTTCTGGGGTCGCCCTTCAACGTTTCTGTTATTGGTTTGCAGATTTTGGAGAAATCCTTAATGAAACTTTGGTAAAAATTGGCAAAGCCAATGAATATTTGCACCTCCTTGACCGACCTTGGTGCCTTCCAATCTTTTATGCTTTCGACCTTTCTTTCAGTCATGGTGACTCCATCAATTGCCACAATATACCCCAAAAACTCCACTGTATCGACGTGAAAAACTGACTTGGTAGTTGATACCGCTAGATCAAATTCTTCTAAGCGAGAGAGTACCTTCTTGACCAAGTCGACATGTTCTTTCTCTGTTTTGGAGTAGATTTGGATATCGTCTAGGTAGACCGCCACTTCATGATCAAAAAATTCTGGAAGAATTTTATTCATCATGGCTTGGAATGTGGCAGGCGCGTTTACCAGCCCGAATGGCATAACTCTGTATTCAAAGTAGCCGTATCGGGTCCGGAATGCAGTTTTCCACTCTTCTCCTTCCTTTATCCTTCGGAGAAGATAGCAATCCTTTAAGTCGAGCTTAGTGAATATTTGGGCCCCAGCTACAGGGTTACTGAGCTCGCTCATTAAGCGTAGCAGGTACTTGTTGGCCTCCGTCACCTGATTCAACTGTCGGTAGTCCACACATAGCCTGATTGAACCATCAGGTTTAGGAAAAAATACAATTGGAGCGCCCTGCTGGAGATTTGCTTTCCACGATTTTCTCTTGATCCTGCATTTTCTGTAGGTATTTCCTAATCAAATCCAGCTGGTGGGGTGACATAGGATATATCGGGCCCCATGGCGGTACCGCGCCGGGTATCGGGTCAATGGCGTGGTCAAACGTTCTTCTTCATGCTATTTTCTCTGCCGTTTCTGATGCAAAAACCCTCTTGAATTCCTGGTATTCCTGAGGTATTTACAGGATCTCTTTTGACTCTTTAGTGGGTGCTATTTCAATTCTTCCAATATATCTTGGTTTAGGGTCGTATGCCATGGTCTCGTCCCATTCAAATGTCAAGTTTATGCCTTTATCATTAAAATGACTTTGGCATTTCTTGTCTTTAAATGTCCATTTTTGCGCATCCTTGATGTGCCTTATGGGATGTTCTGTATGCCACCATCCTAATGGGATGATAAGGTCATATTTACCAGCATTGGCAATTTCGCAAGAGATGTGAGATAGGTGTGCGTTGTTCCCAATCTCTAAGAGAATCGGATGTGTGTAGTGTTTTCTCCCATTAGCTGCTGTGCTTCCTTCAAAGGTGTAAATGTCCAAGTTATTTGTATATGTGTTATACGGTAGGCGATGTTTAATAACCAGCTCTTGGTTAATTAGGAATATATTAGACCCTGAGTGTAATAGAACGCCAATCAGGATCCGTTCGCCATTTGCTTCAATGGTTGCTTTGCCTTCTGGGAATGAATAATTAGGCGGGGCAGGTGCTTCAATCTTATTTCTTTTATTAGGGCCGCTAGGGGCCTGTGCAGGTCTTTTGTATGACATTTTCATTGTTATGGTAACTTAGGGTGTTTGTTACCAGGCCCGCACGGTTTCGGCTATTAAAGCCTCCTCAGACAAATTAAACTCTCTGTCTTTGGTGTACTGGGCAGCCCACTACTAGCGGTCTTTACCCCTTGCCGAAGGGTTCCCATACACCTGCCATTTGCCCTTCTCAGCCCACACTTTTGTCTTCACTGGAGCCGTACTCATAGCGTTTTGACTATTTCAGCGTATTTGGGCTCAAGGGATTCTTCACGCATCGCCTCGTTTACCCCATGAGTCTATCGTACCTTTCCTGTCCACCAAGCCGGAGTGCAGGTTCGGGACGGATTTAGCCTGCCCCATTTAGCGTGTGGACTAGGTAGCCAGAGTTACTTATTCTCTTCCAGTTCATTTTTCTTGATGTCCGGGATTGTGTTCCGTTTCTCCAACTATTCCGTTGTCCAGCCGACCTGTAATATCTTTTGTTCCTGGAAGGCTTCTCACGATCCAGGCTAGACTGGTTTCCCCTTGTCATTCTTAAGAAGTCCCTAGTCCGCCCTGGTCTGTCCAGTCTTCCTTGGATATCTTTTAAGGATTTAGGGCTTATAAGGATGCGGGTTTAGTTGACCGTCTTCCGTACTGACGTCCGATATACACCAAATGTGGCGCTCCGTTTTCTTCTTTTTGAATTTCAGGTTCCCAGAGTTAGTCCCAAACTACCACGAGCCGCCATCCAAGTTAATAGTTTCTTGCTCGCCTGTCATTCTCAGGTTTGCGAAACTCCCGTAGGTCTGGATTGCTCTCCGTGACTCTCGCTTTGGTTTTGAGTTTCCCACAGAGAAGCAAGGAATAGCTGCTAATAGGACTTTGCAGAGGTCGAGCCCTCTTGTTGATTTCGGTTTCGGTAACGGGTCAATAACCGAGTACTCGGTCACTGTTGCTGCCGGTGCCTGAAAACCTTTTTGACATTTCATCCATGTCGTCCAGTTCCCAAATCCTGGGCTGGTTGACTTGGTTAACCCTGGTCGTGGGTTCTGGTTGCCCTTTTGTTGTCTGGGGTCGTTGATATTGGGGTTTGAAATTTCCCCTTTTCTGTCCTATAACTGCTACTTGGGCTTGTATCCTGCAGAACTTCCAAGTATGGTTAGCCAACGTGCCACTGGTGCGTTGATTGGCTTTCTTTCGTTCTTCAATTTTGTCCTCAGGGATTCCTTTATGAGCTTCAACCCAATTTGTATGCTCAACCTTTCCTTCAGCGGGGGCTTTTTTCCCTTTTTCCGCTGGTTTTTTCAATGTGTAGGCCGCCCTTCCAGCTGCCCTATAGGTTTTTCATTTCTTGTTTCCAGCAGTGGTCTTGCTAGTTTTGATTCCTCCTTCCGCTTTCATTTCTGGAAGTCACTTTTTCCCTGGTCAATTTTCCAGAAAAGCCCTTGTTGTTCCTTGAACGATTCTTCCGCTTTAGTAACCCTGCAGACTGCTTTTTTCTATTCGCTATTCAAATTATGATTTTCATGTGATAGCGTACGCATGGCCTCTATACGAAGTTTCCGTTGAATTATGGTTCATGTAACAGGCGCTAGCCTGTGTGAACGGTTATATAATAGAGCCTAAGCGGTAGCCAGCTATCGCTTTGGTGTCTAAGGGAGAACTGCTGAGAGGCGAAAACAAGGAGAGTACAATAGAATGATTTATAGAGCGAAGGGGAACAATAGGATCGCCGTTCAACTAAGTGTATTCACTGTCTAGGCATCTGTCTGAAGTCTGATGTCTCCTGCTAGCCAGGAGACCACTCTTAAATACATGAAATCTTTCTTACAAGAGCTGAGGCTCTGGAAACCCGCAGCCACTATCATTACTGGTGAGTGTACAGCTACCGGAATCCAGTGGCCCTGCCGGAGTCCTGGAAAGCCTGAGGCTTTCCCACAATACTGCCTCTATCCTACCACTGGTATACATGACCTCTTCCTTCCCTAGAAACTCCTGGGCCACAATCCTGCCGATCCTCCAAAGTATATACTAATATAGGCGCCGGAATCTAGAGATTCTGGTAAGGAAATCAAATACAAAAGAAATCAAATCAAATGAATGTAATCTGACAAAGGAAAGGCTAACGAGAGTTGGAATAGAGGTACTGGAACATGTACACATGTTACATTCCCCAAATCTGAACAAAACTTGTCTTCTCCTAAGGCCATAGGACTCATCGCTGCTCTCCCAAGGCCAGAGCATAGAATCATCATCAGTGTTGAAGTAGCTATCATCTGAGCCTGCAGAATCGTATTCTTCATCGTTATAGAGCTGCCAGAAATCGTTGGGTACTATAGTTCTGGGGCAAGGGATTCTAGAGACTTCCATAGGCTCCCAAGAGGTCCTGACATAGTGGGAGGTGATCTCAGGCATCGGTTCTGTGCTGTGGTTTTCTTTCCAATATTTCGCTATTATTTCCATTGAGTTCTCCAGGTTCTTGATAGGTTCCCAAGAGTCATCTGTCCTTTCATACCCATTCCAGTGTACCAGGAACTCAACTCGGTTATTCTGTAGGCGATAATCTAGTATCTCCTCTGCTTCCCATTCTTCTGCATTGTTGATGAGAATAGGGGCCGGCCTATCCATTCTCCTGGATGCAAATCTATTGGGATCGTTCTCATGGTATTCCTTGAGGCATGAGATGTGAAAGTATGGCTTCTGGCGCTCCATTCTCTTAGGTAATTCAAGTTTGTAGTTATCGCTACTAGAGTCATGCTCTAGGACCTTAAAGGGTCCAAACCAGCGAGGCTCTAGCTTCTTGAATCGTCCAGGGGCGGAGGTGTAAGGGCGTCCTCTAACAAGAACTCTGGTGCCAATGTTG